>JARVZY010005820.1:0-28346 GCA_030686995.1 Artemisia argyi
GCTTAAATAGATTGACTTGAACATAAAATGATGTGTGTGAGCGCCTATCGATTCAAAACCCAATCCTTGCGATGATGATTGTCTTGAGTAGCAAATGCTGTGTGTGAGCGCCTATTGATTAAAAACCCAATATCCATATCGTGCAGATCTAATAGTCCATTGATAATGAATGAATGTTGTGTTTAATGGTTTACAAAATGCAATTTGGTCAACCTACAGGTAGCGAAAATGCAATTTGCTCTATATTTTAGTTTCGGTATCTTTCGCCCATGTAGTTTTTCAATATCTTTGTGGTTCAGTTAAAGCAATCAATATCTTTGTGGTTCAGTTAAAGCGAGAGATGCTTTTTAAGCTTGTGATAGGATGAGGATTTCAACCCGTGCATTGTGGCGGAACATATGGCACACTCGTTACTACTACAGTAATGTACCTAAGCAAATCATAATGTGCGCCTAATAAACAACGCAATTCATCCAAAAAAATAACGATCACACTATTAAACATCTGAGATTCCAGCCAAGTTGTGTATTCAAGTGAGGTCAATAATCTCATCTCCCAATAAGATGCATTTATCATAAGTAAATTGCTCCAAAATGTAGAATACACACTAATAATTAATCAGATAAGTAAAATGTAGATTACAACTTCGACCTTTGTCCAACACCACTGCAATCTGACAGAGACAACACATGCAAGACAACATGTTATGATACCTGCAAAACCATTTTGAAATGACAATAAGTAATTCAATAAAGTAGACTATCGTCGGACTTGTGGATATGAGAACTGCTGATAAAAACAACACATATATTGTTGCACGATGGGTATCACATTATTGACTCCATTCACAGCTTTAACACTTAAGAAATTTGAGTCAAACACTTGTTAACTCAATTAGAAGTCACAAAGCTAACATAATAGTAATACATTAATAGTCACCTTTAAGCAAATGAAAAAAATTGAGTTGATATGTATTCACACGAATATATTGAGCAAAAATTAAATTATCGACTTTAAACATCCATGAAACTGGAACTTTAATAGTTGAAGTAGTACTTTATACACAACATTGTTTGTATTGTCTTGTTTGTATCGTCGACGTAGTTATCACTTTTGTCATAACTCAGAAGTTACCGCACTTGTTGAGAAGGTCAAGAATCTGGAATCTGCACTGCTGCTATAGATTTCATCAACATGAGGAGACACGTATATACTGCAGTTGTAACAAAATGTGGTTCCTATTATAGATCACGTATACAAAGACACTTATTAGTAGCGATACATACTACTAATAAACTAACTTTTGGCCAAATTATATAAGGATTATAACATTTGGTGTTCAATTATGAGGGAAGCAACATGATCATTCTCTAATAGTTAAATACATAAGAATTCATATCAAATGAAAAACGGAAATGCAATACTACTTTGTCCATACATCTAAAATGAAAGATTACTTATATAGTTATCTAAATGGTGAGAGCAATATTTCAGTAAACTAAATGGTGTGGGCCTATTAGCTATTTCACACTCTCTAATATGTCAAATGAGAAGCTAAAAGGCTTCCCATTAATGTTCCTGACTCTGGATGTTAACGTTAGGTTGACAATCGATCCAAGGAAGACTCTAAGATGAAGCTCAATGCTGAAATAAGGGATCTCAATCAGCCGCATGTGACAATAAAAAGGGGATTGTGGTCCAAAATGATATCACAGATGGTTCACAAAGACTGAAAATAAATTAGAACCCGTGAGGCCAAATCTAAATGGTTCGCATTCTTAGTAAAGTTTTTATAATTTAGGTAATTCAAAAATTATGAAGCTTTAAGCCCATTGGTGGCAAATCCTTAGTAAACCTTTATACGTACTGATACTAAGCAAATCCAAAGCAAATAACCGTTGCCAACTGTATCAACAGTAATTTGCTTAAAAGGAACGGGTCACCTCGGTTGAAATTTGCCGAAAGTCTAGTTTTAATTGCAAGCAAATTTACTGAATCTTGTAACTTACTAATCCTTAACGAAAGGATCTTTATAACAAATAATTTCATCCGTAATCAGGTCTACCAGTTAGAGTTATAGAAGCAGAATTTATGAAAACCCTATGGACTTTCACTATTTTCATCTAAGAAGGCCTAAATATTTTTTTGCATGAAAAATCCTATAGCTCTTTATTGCCACGTCAACAAAATATTGTCTGCCATGTAACAGGCTTCAAAGTTAACTTTTGTCATAGATTAGTAAACCAATAAATTTACTCGTGCAAAATTGGGAATAAAAAATCATGGACTTGTTTGTGAAGAGAGTAGAAGTCTATAGTCTATATAAATTTTCTCAATAGACATACTCTTCAAAAGGAACAAAGACAAATGGTGTTAGACCTCTTGTATGAGAGATAGCAAGGACTTTTGGATTGCGTGTTTCATCATCTTCCCACCCTTCAGCCACTCCAAGAATGTCTCCATCAGGTCTTGGAACCTCGCTCTCTTGCACACCACTTGTAACAATCGATAGACAATCTATCCGATTGTTAACAAAATGTGTTCTTTTACATTTTATATGGCATAAGCAAATCCAAACACTTGACAATTCCATTGTCTGCCAATATCTCATTCACAGCAGCTGTTGGATGAAACTGATCCCACCATAGATGATTCAAAGCATTTCCACAAGCCATTCTTGGTGATAGACACATAATCCAACCATTATATCTTCCTAAACCGCAAAACGCTGAAACCGTTACATTAAATTCTGTAAAAAAAAAATTAAGGAAACCTTAAACAAAAAAAATCCAAAATCACTTGTTTCGACATTGTGCTAAAATGGATAAATCTGTAACGGGTCAAAACATGCCGACCATATCTCTTTTTATCCATTTTTGAACTTTATGAATAATTAACAACTTAAGTATAGCTGAAAAGGAAAAAAAAAAAAAACAATGTGTACTTTTATAAGTAACAACTTAAATAATATTAATTTTCTGCAACAAACTGTCCCAAGTACCAAATTATCTTATTTATGATTGGGATATGAGAACTTTATAGGTGGAAATACATACGGGTCTGGTTATGGGATATAGCTCAGTAAATCAGTTACTTTTGTAGCAAGCAATGAGTCTGCTTCTGGGCTAAAAAAGTGACAAATGTTAATGCATAGTTGATCAGAAGAATGTGACAAATGTCTTGGTCAATATGCTTTAAACAACATAAATATGGGACATACCACAAGCCTTTCAGGACCTGCTTGATTCAGCACATTCAAAGGTGTTAACTGCCTCTGCGCAAGTTGATCAGTTGCTTCGATTACTGGTATCTGCAAATACGGTGTCGGGAGCATCATCTCATGGTACCTGCTCAGTCAAAATGTTAATTTCATTATGCGCCTATGTAACACCCCCTAATTTGAAATGCGGCAGCGGAATAGAAATTATGGTGTTACGGTGAGGATCGAAGTCATAATGATAGAAAACGACTCGAAGAGACGTTTTAAAAACATAATTTCATTTATAAATATTTGAAATACAATAGGTCCTTATCAGAGTATTATAAAAACTTTGATGTTTTGAAATAAATCAAACATCATTTATTTTACATTATTATTGAAATAAAGTAAACATAATTTGAAGATTTTTGCCGCCCGTTCCTTGCTTGCTTCCCCTGTTAAATACCTGAGATACATGCTTAAAAGTCAACAAAATTGTTGAGTGAAATCATAGAGTTTGAATTTAATAATCATTTTGATACACAAGCAAGATTGTATTGGAAAATACAATCAGTTTGAAAACATTGATATTGCAGTTCATATATTGCACTAAGTCTCATGACATGCAAACATTAACAAATACCGTAAACGGCGGGTGTTTATCAAATCAATGATAAATTTTTGCCCTCGTGTAATAGGTGATTTGCCAATTCCTATTTTTACTCAAATATAATTATCACGACTAATGCGGCTAACCACATGCATATGGCATTCCGTCAAGCATTAGTGGGACAGGCTGTCAAACCTTAAATAGATCTATTCATTATATTCGCGTTCACCGCAGTGATTAATGGCTCATGAATAAGGGTCTTTTGGCAATAGCTAACTTAGGCATATATCAGTCAGGAAAGCATACAGAAAATACTTGTGATCTATTTATAACATGTATCCCCCTCACGGAGTTTTGAAAATAATTAAATGTGAGGCTATGACTCACCTTGATTGATACTGAAAATGAAAAAAATAAAGTCGGATGAATTTTATGAAAACGGCTTCGAAACACAACCTGATAAATAAATTTATCTAAGAAATTGACCAAAAACTATTCGGTAACTTTAAAGAAAATAACGAATATTAAATATTCGTTATGACGATTAAGTGATGTGCAGTGAAAATATTGTGATATGCATGATATGACAGAATATGATTTTTAAAAAATTATCCATCGAAGTTTTTAATCGTAACTAAAATCTTAATCTTTTTTTTTTTAAATATCGTTATATATTATTAACGTTAAGTTAATAATATATATATATATATATATATAAATATAAATAACATTTAAACATGATATGAAATAAATTTACAAAAATATAAAATAAATAAGAATGATAAATAAATTATGTTTAGTCTTTGTCTCCTTTTCAAATTTTTACCATTTTTACACTAACGATACTTGCGTTACACCGTTAGTCCTTTTTATATATTTTTCAATTATAGTCCTCTACTTTGTCCAATAATCAATACAAACCTTCTAATATTAATTTTTATCACATTTTATCCTTAGATTTCTGTATTTACAGGTTTAGTCCTTGATTTTCAATATTTACACATTTAGTCCTTCTAGGTGTCGTCGCGTTACATTTTTAGTCCAATTTTACAAAAATGATTATGGAACTTTTCTAAAAATTTCCGTAGCTTATTTATTAAGTATAAAGCTTATTTTACTGCTTATTTATTTCAAAAGCTTATTTTTATGGCTTATGGGCCTGGTTCGAATTATCTTAAGGCCCGTTAAGATTTTTGGAGGCGAGGGCATGGAAAAAGTTTTGGGCTTGGCTTTGGACCATTTTTATGATTCTAAAAACATATCTTATAGGCTCAGTGGGCTTACGCATTTCAAAAGCTTAGTGGGCTTTAGTTAAGCCCACTCGACAAGCTTAAAGTTTTTATATGAAAAATTTAGTTATAAAAATTCGGTTGAGTCATTTCAAAATGGATCGATTAGAATGTCTAAACGTGATTATTTTTACAAGTTGTTTACATGAAAACTTTAGTTTGCTAGGTGGTCTATGACGTCGTGAAAAGATATGGTACCATTGTTAAACTAAATTTTAAGTTATACGTTGGTTTAGTGACATGGTTGGGTCGATATATAAACTTGAAAAGTAGTCAAACTTTACTAAGTGTTACACAATTTTTATATCGATGGATGCAAGTTAAAATAGATGCATGACATGATTATAACGTTACATCTAAAGTGAATGGTGTGTGCTACGTGATTCCTAAGCCATCCAAGATAGAGGCAAATCACGTTT
Source organism: Artemisia argyi (assembly GCA_030686995.1). Taxonomy (NCBI): domain Eukaryota; kingdom Viridiplantae; phylum Streptophyta; class Magnoliopsida; order Asterales; family Asteraceae; genus Artemisia; species Artemisia argyi. The sequence continues at coordinate 5,518 of JARVZY010005820.1, forward strand.
TGTGTACTACGAACAATTATATACGTGAATCTAGTGTGCAAAGTGTAGACGTATAAAACATAATATACGAAGTACATGACAATATAATAACGTATGAAATGGATTAATAACAAGTGCAAGAAACTTACAAACACTTTTAAAGTGATCTAGAGTCGAGCTAGGTATAAAAGAACACAAGAATTCACGTCCAAGCTATATAACCCAAACGTTATATATTAATTTGAACCCGAAATCTTTTCTTTGCTTCCAATATAGTTCCACTCGACTTGTAAGTTTTACAAGAAAGATTTGAAGGTCCAATTATTGCAGTGAAAGAATGAGAGAATGAATAAGAATCGGATGCATGCAATGTACGTATATATATTACAAATATAATACGTTTTAGTGAGAAAGTTCAATGCAAACTTCTTCCCACACTATTGCATGTCAGTAGCTAGTCTTTAGAGGGGATTTTTATATTGTTTTAGGATGGTTTGTGAGAGCATAAAAGATGGAGATTGTTGGGTGATTCATGCATCATGTCGACCAAAGTATTTTCCCTATATACGATTTACTAAATCGTATACTACTTGAGTATACTTGATCATCCGTAACATTTGAGCATGAAATCATCTTAGGAATAATATTAGGAACGTTTAGAAACAAACTAGATTCAAAACGGTTAAGTTTTGAATATAGTGTAATTCGATTTGGGTTTGTTAAGGTCGACTACTTTGCCTCTTAAAAGCATATCAAAACTCAACGTAGGAACGTGAAACTTGACACACTAATTGTTGGCTAGTAGGTTAATGAGATGGGAAAATAAAATACGTGGGTCGTGTGTAAGATTTACGAATAAATGGTGCGATTTGGAGGGTGTTTGAAATGAGTCGATCGGATGAAAATAACTAAATGGGAAGTTGGGCTTGATTCGTGGGCTTAGGAATAGTAAAGGGTGGTGTGGGCCGAAATTAATTAAGGTCCGGTTGGATTAATAAGGTAATTAGTAAATTTTAATTATATTTAATAAATATAATTAGTATTAGGATTTAGGTTTAGGATTAAATAAAAAGTTTAAATTTCGTGTAACGTGTCGAGGATTAATTCCGTCATTTCGTGAATTATATTATTTTGTGAAAATCACCAAAATAATATAATAAGAAAAATTTTAAATTTTTCCGAGAAAATGGGAATTAGAAACGATAACGAAAGATTATATATTTATTAATGATTTAATTACAAGAAATTTTTACAGGGTTCTACAGCCTATGATTTTCTTTACTGAAGGAAATGATTTTTGTAGGCTTACACTTGTCGGATATGGTTCGCCTCCTCCACGCGTGGATTCAGATAGTAGTATGTGGCAGGAGTTGCCGACAACTGGAGCCCGCCTTTTCATATAAAATGATAATAATTAACACTGTTTTGCATTATTTGTTGCATAATTTTTGTTACTGTTACACATACCTGAGAACCTTCTTGCCCAACATGAACTAATCGCTATGATAACTGGCTGTTCTTAATGATTAAGCATTTGAAGTGGAAAGTTAACAAATATCGACCCGGTAACTGCAGCAGCAAGATATGGCAATAGCAACAACGATTTGTGTTAGCGGTAGCAGCAACCATTTTACATTGTATTGATTTCCATGATGGTATCTCCCATGATATATACATTGTTAGGCTCTGCATCCAAACAACTTTTTCGTAACCAAGTAAGAAACGCAATATATATATATATATATATATATATATATATATATATATATATGATGACGTATAGTCTATATTTGGGCCACGAGCCCAAATGATAAACATTACTTGGCCCAAACCCACCACGAGTGGGCTATTATAACAAATAACGGGCCATAATAAACACGGCTTGGGCTCACGAAGCCCAAAGCCCAACCAAACTTAACTGGGTATGCGATAAGGATTACCTATTCATGGAATAGATATCCTTACCCCGGATAAGCATTAAGTATGCGAAAAGTAAGGAGCAAGAAACCTACACGGTTTCAGCCCCTATATAAGGAATGACATCTCTCATTCAAAGGTACGAGATACAAACCCTAACTCTCTACGAGAACCCTAAATCGATTACTTACTCTCACGCCGGAGTCTAATCGGGGGAGACAATCCCTCGATAAGTCTAACGGTGTTGTTTTATTTTCTTAGTACGCAGGTAACAAGTGCTAAGAAGCGAATTGGTACGAGAGCAAGAGCCCAATAACCAGGTACGCCCAACTTTTGTATCAACAAGTGGCGCCATCCGTGGGACCCTACTAAGAACTAGAATGACGAAACATAAGAATTCAAGCCAGCGGACTCCGCAGTCAGAAAAGCGTGACCATAAGAGGAAGAATCTACAAGATCCGACCTCCAGACAAGTTGTTGGTACAACCAGCGCACCTGGTCACCACGAGGCAGGAACAACCCCACCTCGTCTAGCAGTAGAACTACCTATAAGGACTACCCAAGTCACACCAGTGGTCCCAAGTGATGCGTGGGAATCGCAACAGGCTTTACCTCTCGAGGGATCTCGAGAAGCTTACAACCCCCACCAGGCAGTGTACCTGATCGTTGTAGTATAGTATAGTGACAAGTACCGGGGGATTGATCGTTCAGCTTAGGAATAGTGTCGCTAGGATTAGAAAGCCTAAATACTAGTTCTAAAGGTGAGGGATGATTATTTTTGTGTTTTTATATTTTTTAAAAAGCAAGTAAAAATCTCGGGTTTTGGAAGAGTGGGCGGAATTAGTTGCTATTCAGCTAACGCAATACTAAGATGCAATCAAAATAAAATACTATAAATGAAAGTAAACTAATTTATACTAAGGTTGTGAGCAGTAATTGGAGAAAATGTGTTTACTTAGATTTCACTACTCCCTAGATATCTTTTACACGTTAATTACTTGTTATAATTGCATGGATGACGGATCGTATTCCTTAATACCATTCATGGGGTGGCACACATAACTCCCCAATTCTATGAGCTCTTATCTCCTCCTACACCATGCCCAACAAAACTACAGGGATTGTAAACAGTGGCACATGCATTAAATACAACCAATAAAGACCTAGTGCGCGTTGGTTCATGTTTCTTAAGACGTTCAAGCATGTTACCAATTGGAGATCTGCCAGTTTTCTTAAGCCTAACATATAAATCATTCATCCAAGACAAGAATAAACAAGTAATCAACACATAATCAATATCTAGGTTTTATTAGATCTAAGCAAACACAAAAGAGATCTAGCCTAGCATGATAGAATTAAGATAAGAACATGATATAGACAACCAACACATAGACATATTGATTGAATTAGAAGAACACTTATCTTGATTAATCATGCAAGGTATCAAGGGGTTGGAACCCTTGAAAAACCTGTAAAGTTACACCAAAATCGTACTTAGGGTTTCTCCCAAAACTTCTATTCTTAAATGTGAAAAATTAGAAAACTATATATAGAAAAATAGGTTTGACGGCGTCAAGAATAAACTTGTGACGCCGTCACCTCGCCGCCAAAACAATCCTCGGACTGCCTAGATCTACTTCTGACGCCGTCAAGACCTATACACTTCCAGGCCGTCATGACTCTTTTACTCTTGACGCCCTTCCTACGTGACGCCGTCAAATCTGTTCTGGGTCGTCATGGAAATTCATGAAATTTGCTCTTGACGCCGTCAAGGTTTTGCTCTTGACGCCGTCACCTACTATTCCCAGCATGGAAAATTAAGACTTTGGCGTTTTCTTCACTTTTATGCTCCAAAAACGTCCGAATTGCTTCCTTATCCAGATTTCACTCCCAAAGTACCTAAAATCACAAAAGGAACGATTTAGGGCAATATTTGATCAAATAAATTCGGATTCGGGCTTAAATGACCGCCTAAAAATGGACCATTTTTTGCCTCATCATATACCCTTACACTTGAGATTTGCTTGTCCTCAAGCAAATGCGCTTTTATTCTACTCAAAAGACAGGTTAGGGGTCATTTAACACTAATATAAAAGTAATTACAACAAATAATTGTTCCACTAAAGACCAATAGACAAGCACGGAGGTCATACACAAGCACCTCACAAATAGTATTTAGATACTCACATCTCTCGGGTGTAATAAAGTGTAAATTACAATATGGAAACGGAAGATATCTCTCACTACCTGTCATAGCAAAATAGATTACCATAGGCTTGGGAAAGGATCAAACCTCCACCACATGGCGTAAGCACCTAGGATAAACTATCAAAGAGGTCTTTTAAAGGGTTGTAACGTTAGGTGTAGGGATATGAAATACACGGTTTTGTTGGATAAAGGAAGTTTTACTGGTGGCGAGTTAACAATCTTGGTTAATTACATGTACAATATGGCGTTGCTAAGCCAAGACTAGACTCGACTTAAGCTAATAAATGAAAAATAACACAAACATAAAATAAACATAGAATGAAAACAGGATGGTAGTCCGTATGTTTTTTCTCTTTTTCCTTTTCCTATTTTTATTTTTTTTTTATTTTTTTGCATACACTCTTACCCTACCATCCAAAATAATACATCATAGGGGGTGAATATTCCCCTTACACTTGAATTTTTACATACTTTACAATCAACTAATCTAATGACTCGAATTAAGAAAATCAAAACACTTGGAGCACTTTTAAGATTATATATGGGGGTAATAAATGATGTTCTTCCCCATTACTCCATAAAATAAGTACTTACCCATGAGTCTCAATCGTCCCAAAACAATATGTACAAGGATATGACTCGACTTAGCAACCATGTAATCAATTAGATAGTTAACTTAGGGTTTAACAAATAACAATAATGCACTAAAAATGAGCGCATACACGGAAGGCTAAGGCGATTTGGTTGTACATTTAAGTGGGGTGTAACAAATTCTTCCTTTAAGTAAAATGCTTAAAGTTAGAAACGAAAAGATAGGCTCGGAGGGGTGTACTAGGGGTTTCGTGTACTAAAAATGAGTACAACGCTAAGGGTGTGGGAAAAATTAGTTGACTTAACTAGCCAAGTAATATGACATAAATGGTCAAGTAATTATAATACGGGTTTAAAACAAGGGTGATCCTAATGCCTCTTATCATGTAGTAAATCCTACTACACGAATGTAGTCTCACTAGCGGTCTTGGGATGCATCACTAACGCAAGTTCTAGAATCTAAATGCTACCGGTACACTCATAAGCACTAATAGTAAATGCTTTTCCTATCAAATCTAAAGGCGAACCTCACATATTTGGGTGGAAAATTTTTCTGAATATACGGTTATGTGCTAGTCATACAATCTCCTATCCATGAGACGCTTGCTATGGCTAAAGTTTCAATCTTAAATGTTGTAAAAAAATTTAAATTTGACGCTAAAATTGCACTAACAAGTATTTCTCATAGTTTTATTACACATCTACCATCAAACAAAACAAACTCAGGCGAAAGTGCATATGTAAGGTATCATCTTTTTACCCTCCCCTTACACTTAAGATGAACATTGTCCCCAATGTTCAAGTAAAGAATGTAAAAGTGAAAAAGTAAAGAGAATGAAATCAAATACTCCCCTGATTCGCTCGGTATGGATAATAAGGTGGCCAGGTTAAATCTTCCTCCAAGAAAATGAACAATCAAAGCTTCTCTTCCAGAATATAAATCATCTTCTTGTCATACATAAACTGTAAAACCTGACAAAATAGACAAGACAACCTCGCGTAAAATCGGCGGCATCCTATATAAGTTTCTAAATCCTAGAAAACAAGATAAGATATAATGCTTGTGGAATGAAGTTTGCAGATCTCCTGGAGATTATAAAACTTAATAATTCACAAAAACCATAAGACTCCGTTAGAAAAACAAAACCGGTAAAATTTTCAGATTTTAACTCCTGACGCCGTCAAGAGTAAACCCCTGACGCCGTCAGAATTGACCTGCAGAAATCCTTATGTTAAGTTTCCGGAAAATTTCTGGAAAAACTTGGTCCTACTTCCTGTAAAATCCTGCAAAACTTCATTATGACTCAATACAAGAATTTGACTCTAACAAATACGAATATACATGCTCATTTAATATTGTGGAGAATCATGATCGGTTTGTTTCTTAAAAACATATTTGGGGTTTCCCCTTACACTTATCTTTTGCAAAAATACTTCTAGGTGGAGTTAAGACTAGGCCAAAACAACAAAGTAAAGTATTTCCACTATTTAGTTTAGAAACATGATCTACCAACAATAAAAATTAAGCATGCATACGGAAGCAAATAACAATCAAACAAATAAAATCACACAAAACATGGGTTGCCTCCCAAGAAGCGCTTTTCTTTATTTACGAGTCTTGTAGCTAGACTCAAGGTCATGGGTTACTACGTGACTTCATCATTGGTTCCATTCTCTAGGTCGTCTTCTAAACCAGTATCGCTTTCATAGTGCAAGTACTTCGGGTCTTCGAACTCGAAAATATCTTGTCGATACTTAGAGCCAAGCTTACTAACATCCTTAAAGAATCCACATGATAAATCAGAAATGTTTTTACACCCTCGCCTAACATCTTCATCACACAAGATAAGTTGGGAGCTCATCATATCCAGCCCGTCACAATCTATCTCCTTAAGGTCTTTTCTCTTGTATGGCGTTTGGTATGAAATCCTCCTAATCCCATCAGTGAAGGTCATGATTCCGTTCAAGTCATCCACTATCAAATTAGTGATTTCACAGAAAGGTGCTCCCAAAACTACTTGTGATAACCTAGGGTCGACATAGTCTTCTATGTTATCCACAATCGTGAATTCCATAGTGAATGTCATATTACCTACGAACAAATGTATTTCATGATCCTTACCAACCACTTTCTCTCCCTTGTAAATCATCCCCCATCTGCAGATATTGTTATAATGGAACAATGACATAAAATTCTTTGGCAGGAATACATTAATGTATATGTTATCGAAGTACTTATGACCGATCATGCAGGGGATTTTGAGATTATTCGGATCACGTCGTCTTATCTTCCCCAACTCTCCATCCTTTGATCCATATAGATTCCCCTCAAGGGAGGGACGATACTCGTACACCTCCTCACTATCCCTACGAAAAATTACCTTCCTAACACCATTGGTGAGTACTACACTACCATCTTTCTCATCAAGGATTGCTCCCGATTCATTGATAAATGGTATCCCAAGGACAAGGTTGGTTAACGTTTGATTGGTGAGAGGGTCCACGTTATCAACCACGGTGAGGTCAGTATTGTAAACAAGCTCTCCAATCCTAATTGATAAATTTTCTATTACTCTCTCGCACGCAATGTGTTCTGGGAAGGTTTTGTGGTTGACTTGCTCTAAACAGTCAACTTATATTATTGACCACTTGTGAATGGTCAACTCTACAAGTCAAACTAGAGAGAGGCAAATACAATGTATATCCAAGGAGTTTAGTGTCCCCGGGTCGTTATGTCCCTTGGAAATGCGATATCCTGAGTTAGAACGGATCTGTGATCGGGAATTATTGAACAGGAAAGGGTATGTGATTGTGATTACCCTAAGAGAAAAGAAAATAGCTTTAATAAGCTATATAAACAAAACCTTGAAATAAGAAAACTTAAAAACGTAAAAGGACTTAAAAACGTACGCGACTGCGTACAGAGAAAAAGGTGAGTTTTAAAGAAAAATAAATTATAGGGGTTAAAAATGAAAATTCTATAAACTTAAACTAAAAAGAAAATTAAATTAAAAAGAAAACTATTTTTTATATTATTATATTATTTATTATTTAATTATCTAATTAATAACTATTTAACTTTTTAATTAAGACTAACTTAATTAAAACTAAAAATAATAAATACTACAAATTAAACTAAAAATTTATAAAAATATTTTCTAAACCTAAAATAGAACTTGAAGAAAGTATAAAAAATAAAAATAAATGTTTTTGTCTTTTTATAAGCTTTTTATTAATTAAAAACTATTTATATTAATTTAATAATACACTATTTAATAAGAAAATGTAAAATAAGTCTAGAAAAATAAAATTAAAATTTAGAAAAATCTAAAATCTTATAAAACTTATTTTAAAAATAAAATTATATTTTTCACACTATTTATCTATTTATTATTAATTAATTACTATTTTATTAATTAAAATCTAGTTAACTAAATTAAATAAGGAAAATAGGAAATGAACAGTAATAATTAGGAAATTATTTTTTACAAATACCTAATGGTATATAAGACTTTTAAAAAATATAAAAAAATATTGTTATTAACTAAAAATTATTAAAACTATTTAATTACCTAATATTACTTAATTACTAAATAAACTAGGATTAATTATAATAAATACTGTTTGAATAGTAAAAAATACGAAAAAATTATGGGAAGTATATTTTATAATAAGTAAGCTAGGAAAAATAAAAATAAGCCAACAGCTTATTCAAATAAGCAGTAATAAGCTAAAACAGCTTAAATAAGCTAAATAGACTAACTAGTATATAAATATTAGACTTTGCAAAGTATAAATGAAAAAAGACCCAAGGGCAACTGGTATCCAGGTACACCCTTATCACTCTCAAAGGGGGGAGGTCTCAGGTTCGACCCCTGCCTCACCCCTTTTTGTAAAACATTTTATTTTTCAAATTTTCTTTTTGCAAAACTATTTAACTACTAAAAATAAGCCAGTTTAAAAAAACCAACTTTTTTTTGTAAAAGCCAAATAAGCTCTGTAAGAGCTTATTAGCTCAACAGTGGAACCTTTAAGCTAAACTTGGTTTTTTAAAGCTAAATAAGCTACAATAAGCTACAAACAGATAAATGAGCTATAAACTAATGAGTTATACCTAAAATAAGCTAAAACTACCAAATAAGTAAACTAGAATAAGCTATAAGCACAATTAAGCAATCCTAAACCCAAACAGTCCAAACAGTTCAAATCAGGTCCAAAGGCTCACCTTTAAGGGCTTGTGGGGTCCACTAGGGACTTTGGAAGTCCAAACAAAAAGTTGAGACAATAAGCTGAGGTAATAAGCTGTCTAAAAAGCTATGTCTCACCCTCTGGGTCCCACAGATGAGATCAGGAGGGGGGTTGGTATTGAGGTACAAAAGCTGATAACTCAGCTTTTATCAGGAAGTGGCCAACCTTTAGGGCACTTGCAGCCCTAACTAATGGGTTCTAGATCACAAAATAAGCAATTAGCTAGATAGCCTAGCTTATGGGCTTTCTAATAAGCTAATAATAAAGTCCTGGGGCCCACTGAGTAGACCTGTGGGGTCCACTAAAATTGGGTAAGTAAACCTGAGCTTAGTACACAGGGGAGATCCTTGCCCTGCAAGTGTCTTCCAGGGGTAATTTAGTCCTACTAAAAAATTCACAAAAATATAAAACTTATGCAAATCAAAGCTTCTACTGGTAGACTTTAACCACAACAAATTTCAAATCTCAAATCCAAACACAAAAATCTACAAAATTCTTGCAATTTATGAGATTTTCTGCATAAGCACTTTTTGACTTTTTCTAAAAACTTTGAGATTTGACTTTTATGAACTTTGCTTGCTGATTTAATGATTAAATATGTTATAATAAGCTAAATAAAGATTAACTTAAGTTTAAACTACAACTAATAAGCTTATGTGGGCTTATGAGTACCCAAATCACCTCACAGTTAACTGTGTGGTGTGATTTTTGTGTTTTTGACTTTTTTAGTAAATACTAAAAGGAAATATGACTTATATGATATATTAGACTTTAGACTAATATGTTTATACTAAAAATAACAACTAAAACACAGGACTTAATGGTGCAATCCACTAATCCAAACACACCTTAAACAGATTTACAAGAGGACTTAACAAACAAATACTTTACTTAAACCTAAACTACTGAATCACAAGAGCATATATCACAGTAATATAATAAAATATACAGATAAACAATAATAACAACAACAATTATCAAAGATTACTAAGATTACACTACTTGACTGATTTTAAGAAAACTTAACAACTTATAAAAACAATAAACAAGCTACTAATATTAACCTATAACAACATCTAATAACACAAAATAAGCATGAAACAACAAAGATTACAGAAATTAAGATAATAAACAGTAAAATACTAAAGTATAAGAAAATGGCTTACAAAGTGTCCAAACTGAATGTTGAGTGACAAGAACCACTACCAGGCCAAGGTTACACCCATTAGTTCCCTAACAAGCTCCTAATAACCCCAAGAAATCCAATATTTCACCCAGATCCACCTTGTTCTTTCTTGAACCAATTTTCTTCAATATTTCTTTTTGTGATTTTTGAGTTTATGTATTACAACTACTTTTAAGGTTTCTAAAAGGCCTTATGGCTTTTGTCAGGAGCCTAAGTGACAATTTGAAGTCCTCTAAACAGCTATAACAGACATGGTTAAGTAAATGACTTTTTAAGGAAAATGACAATTAAATAAAAGACAAGTAATTAAAGTTATGAAACTACAAACGGTAAATAAGGTTTGATTACAAATTGTCAGAGTGTAAACAAGCCTTGAAAGCTTTTAAAGACAATAATTTAAAGTTAAACAATAAAAGTTTGATCATAAACGTATTCTATGATATCTCTTTCTCTCTGGCTTCTTTTCTTGATATAGATGACCCAAAAGCTTCCTCACAGCTTCCTTGCACTTTCCCAAGTCTCAATTTGACCATTGGATTGCTCAATCAAATCTTGGCCGTTTAAACCTTTTTGGCGCCAAAGTCATTGGGATAACTTGTGGCATGACTCTTTACAATTAAGTAACTTTGTTGGCTTGTGTGAGGTGTCAGGGGTCAAGTTGTATGGTTTGGAGGCCAAGTTTGGGGTGTAAGAAGAAAACAGAGGTGGTGGTTTGATTTGGAGGGAAAAAGTGGTGTGGAGTGCATTAAATGAGGTGTTTGGGTGTGACAGAGGTGGTGGGTAAAGTTTAGTGAGGTGGAGGTGATGAGGTGGGGGGGTAAGGTGGCAAGAATACCACCTGGTTTCAGGTTTGGGGTGGTTTGGGAGACGATGAACAGTAAAAAGCGGGGTAGGGTGGTTTTGACTTTGTTTGACCCGGTTTTATTAGTTTAGGGGATTGGGCTAAGGGTGGACTGGGGTTGTTTTTGGTGTTGGGTTTATTTTAGTTTGGGTAATAATAATAATAATGGTCCGTTTGGTATTTTAGTAAACACAAGGACCAAGTTTGCAATTCTCCCAAACATGAGGGACTGAACTTGCAATATTTCCAAAGTAGAAATAAGGACCAATATTGTTAATTATAAATAACCCAAGGACCAAAGATGAAATTTTTCCACATTAAATGCTCAGGGACCTTTTCTGTCAATTCCTCAAACTCCAGGGACCATTCTTGTAATTTTCTGAAACTTGAAGGGTTAAACCTGTAAATATCAAATGTTAACACCAAGGACCAGTTATGTCATTTTAGAATAGTATAAGGTTTATTTTAATTATTTTCTTATTTTCAAACCTTAGGGACTAATTTTGACATTTTTCCAAAGTTGAGGGACCATAGTTGTAAATTTGTGATTTTTAACTTCAAAGGATTTTTCCTAACAACTTATGAATCCCAAGGACCTTTTATGACATTTAAACAAGTTTTGATTTACCAGGGACTAGTTTTGCCAATTTGTCAAAGTTCAGGGACTGAAACTGTAATTTATGTAAACTTTGTTGTTTTTCATCAGTTTTCATCCCTTTTGCACTAGTAACACTTAAAAACACAATTTCATGATATTTCATGTATTTTAAAGTATATCTGTATGTTTTCAGATGTTTTGTAGCTTAAATGTGACAGAAATGATGAGTATTTAGACACTCATCAATCCCCCACACTAAACTATTGCTAGTCCCTAGCAATATTTTATGAAGATTTAATGGATTTTATCTCTTTACCAAAAGCCATCACTTCTGGAGTAGCCAGGTGTAAGAACTGTGGCACACCTGATAACCGTGTGATTTTGAGCAAACCACCAGCTGTCAACGGATTTGATTAGTCTTTACCAAAAGCCGTTTGCTTCTGGACTAGCCAACTCTTGATGGAATAGTCAACATCTTGGTGAGCTGATTACCAATTATGGTTTTTCTACTGCCTTTACCACAAGCCATAATCTTGCGGGCTAGCCAACTCATTAGCTTTTGAGGATAATGGGGAGTTGAGGAACCATACAATTTTGGGCAAATTGCAAGCCGTAAACGGATTTGAGATATCTTTACCAAGAGCCGTTTGCTCCTGGATTAGCCAATCCTGTTGTGGGTTAGACATGGAGGATTGATACCATTTATTTCGTTCTAAGTGAGAAAAAATTTTAAAATTTTTGGCTAAATTGGGGTTCCTGATGGAACATGTGTTTGAATTCGTGAGAATCCCCCCCACACTTAGAACTGAATATTGCCCTCAATATTCAAAGCATCGGGTGTTAAACCGAACTTAGAACGTAAAAGGGAAAATACTCTTAGCCTTTATTTAAAGTGTATATACATACAAATATTTTTTAAGATAAACTTCTTAAATAGAAGCTATCACTATATGTACATTTTTTTTTTTTTTTTTTTTTTTTTTTTTTTTTTTTTATGAAAGATATTTACATATATACAACATGTGGGGCATGTCCCCCACACTTTGGTGTTACACACGGGTGACAAGCCCGTGTTTTTGCTAATGTTTTTGATTCCCGAGTCACTAGCCGGACTCGACCCCTAATTAGATTTTTTCCTCCCGAACTGTCAGGTTTACCACGCAAGCTAACCGCTTGTGAACGGTTAACTGTAATAAAGATCTCCTGAACAGACCGAGAGAAAAAACAATTTAAAAATCTATGGGGAAGTAAGTGGATGAGACCATCTCCATCGGACTTTCATAAAATGTTTGTATAAACATTGAAGTACATGAAAGTTCCACACCAAGAGAGATATATCTGGTATTTAAACCAATGTTATATGGAAAATCCCAGGGTCAAAAGTAACATCCTCACTCTCGATTGAGTGAAGGGAAGGAGAAATCACCGGGTAGGTGAAGGGTAGTAGGGAGATCAGAACAGCAGTAATCAGAAGAACTTCCTCCTCAAGAAGTTGAAATTTAAGTGAAGGAGGCAAGGTCTTATGCTTGATCTCAGGAATTTTATCAGTTTCTTCAACTGATTTGAATTCCTTTTTATGAAGTTGTTTGGGTGGGAGGGTGGGATAATTTTCTGGGTATAAAAGTTGTTCAAGAAGAAGACTGACATCTTCTTCCTGATCACTCTCGGTATCATCAATACCAGGCATAAATGTGTCTAAATCGAGATAAACATCGATTTCATCCAGAATAGAATCAGTACTCTCATTATGAAGTTCTTCTAGAGGAGGAGGGGGAATTGGAACATCGTGCATAAATTCCTCAAGGAGAAGAATATCTCCCTCCTCATCACTCTCAGTATCATCATCATCCCAAATGGGATGACTTTCCTCAACCCGAGTGAGATAAGTTGAAGAGTCTAGCGGAGGAGGGGGAATTGGATCATTATTTAACAATTCTTCAAAGAGAAGAATCTCTCCCTCCTGATCACTCTCAGTCTCATCTTCATCCCAAATAGGACCACTTTCCTCATCCAGAGTGAGAGAAGTTGAAGATTCGGCTAAGATAGTAGTAGAAGATGGAGTGGGATTACCACTCACAGAATTATGAAAATAATCAAGATTTTCTTGAGAATACTCCTTTGAAGAAACATCAATGAAATCGATTCGGTTAACCGATTCAGAGTTAAAGTTTGAGGAGTACTTTGAATTTTGATCTTGATCAAAGGTAACAGCTTCCTTACCAACACGTAAGGTAATCTCATGCTCTAAAACATCAATAAGAGCATGGCCAGTTCTAAGGAATCCTCTACCAAGAATGAGAGGAACCTTTTGATCGGCATCAAAGTCAACGACCACAAAATCTGCAGGAAAATGGAACCTCCCTACTTTCACAAATACGTCCTCAGCAATGCCGAGGGGCATAGATATGGTACGATCTGCAAGCTCGAGAGTCATGCAGGTAGGGGAGAGTTCAGGAAGAGAAAGTTTCTTCCACACTGAATAAGGCATTAGATTGATGCTAGCACCGAGATCGGCCAAGGCATAGCATTCAATCATTCCTGGGAATACACAAGGTATTAGGAATTTCCCAGGATCTCCAAGCTTTACCGGAAGCTTTTTTAAGATAACTGCCGAGCAGTTTTCGCTTACTGGAGTTTTTGCCATCTCAAACAGCTTTTCCTTGTTGTTTAGCAGTTGTTTGATTGTCGCTGCAAACTTAGGCATTAGAATGAGAGAATCCGCGAAACTAATGTCAAAATGTAATTCTTTAAAGATTTGAAAGAATTTATCTATTTGTTGACTATTCTTTTCACGGGTCCTATCCTCATTCATACGTGATGGGTACGGAAGATAAGGTTTGGATTTAGGGATGGTATCCTCAGGAATCTCTATAGATTCAAAGACAATTCCTGGTTTGGATTTCTTTTTAGGGAGGACCGGAGGAGAGACTTGTGCTGTACTTTGTGAATTTGGAATTTGCACTTTGTTTGTTGTATCCTCCGCCTCTTTTTCCACATCATATAATGGAGGAGGGATTGGCACTGAGGGTCCATCATAAGCAGCACCACTACGAGTGGTGATAGCTTTGATGACATTGGAATCCTCCTCCTCATCATCACTGTCGTCTAATACACTCCTACGGGAAGAATTAAGCATATGAGAATAAGTCACAGCTGCTCTTTGGTCATAAAGATTGCTTGACAAACTTTTAACCGTGAATCGTGAAAGAGTAGGATCTATTCTTGACGATGTAGGAGTGATAGGGGGTGTAGATTTTGGGACAACCGTGGTTTGGACGTAATGAGCACTTCCATTATTAGAAGGAAGTACCGGGTCCTTTGTCACCTTGGTTTCTCGTTTTCTTTCCTTCACCGGAGAAGGAATAGAAATTGATGGTCCATCATTAGCTTTACCACTATGAGTGGTAATAGCTTTAAGTTCACCCTTTGGATTTGGAACAGTGTTACCTGGGAGAGTTCCCGAGGTAGATGGTGGATTTAGTTGTTTTACTAAACCAGCAAACATGTCCTTAATATCGTTCCTCAGCTCATTGTTGTTCTTTGCAATTGAAGAATTAAATTCATTCTTCAAATTGGAGATTTGGTTTTGCATTGCCCTCATATTAACATCATTAACCTTGATGTGGTTAGCGAGCTCATTGGAGGGAGATTCTTGATAAGGAACCATTTGATGAGCAGGAGCTGAATACCCAGGATTAGAAGTCCCCTTGTGGGGTGGGTATTGAAAAGGAACCATTTGATTGCTCGGGGCATGATATTGATTATGTGTGTTTTGCCCTCGTTGCTGGTTAGGAATGAACCTATTAGCATTGTTTGGTTGGTATAATCCAGGCTGTCCTCCCTGGTTGTTAGCACGGTAGTTTGTATCCACTTGAGGACGGAATGGAATTCCTCCTTGATTGGAACTGCCTGCTATAGCATTGACTTCAATTGCATTGCCAGCGGTGTGGGTACAATTGTAGTATAGATGAGGACCTCCACAAGTAACACAAACTTCTACCTTTTTAACTTCAGCAGTGTGAGAAGTTTGCGGAGCGGACTCTTTCTTGGAAACCAAAGCTTGAATAGCCTTCGTGAGTTCAGCAATCTGAGAATCAGTGCTAGAAGTCACGGGAGATGATGTAGAAGGACTAGCACTAGCATGAGAATTATAAGTTCTATCTCTCGTAGTACGGACCTTAGACATGTTTTCAATGAGAGCAATGGCTTCCTTTGTGGATTTGCTCAGAAAATTACCTCCAGCTGAGGCGTTTAAAGAATTTTGATCAGATGGGTTTAACCCATTGTAAAAAGTGTCCATTTGCATTAATTCGGTGAAACTGTGATGTGGACATCTGCGGAGCAATTCTTTGAAACGATCCCATGCCTCTCCGAATGGTTCATCAAACCTTTGAGAGAACTTCATGATCTCGTTCTTAAGATATGTGGTTTTGGAAGGAGGAAAGAATTCATTAATGAATTTATGAACCAAATCTCCCCATGTTTCAATTGATTTAGGAGGCTGTTTATCAAGCCAAATCCTGGCATTGCCTTCGATGGAAAATGGGAAGAGAAGAAGTTTGATTGATTCCTCAGGGACATTTTTACATTTGATGGTACCAATGATTTGGTTAAACCATCTAATGTGATCATGAGGATTGTCCCTATCAAAACCATAGAATTGCTTCTGGGTTGCCAGATTAATCAACCCAGTTTTGAGCTCAAAATTCTCAGCCACGATGGCTGGAACAACAATAGCATCTCCGTAACCCTCGGTGGGTGCTTGGAGAAGTTCATTCATCGGACGGTCTTCTGTCATGATGACAGGGGGTTTAGGATCAGTACGTATCTCGGGTACGACTGATGGAGCTGAACGTCTACGATTTCTTCGAGGTATGGCTACAAGCTCACGAAGAGGACTTGATGACCTTGAAGAACGAGTGCGCATGCACTAAGACGCGTCTAAGGATCCTTGAAGAAAAGGAAACTCAGATAAGGGTGAGAAGAGTATTTTTAGGTTTTTATGTTATGCTATATATATATAGAAAGAAAAAGAAAATATTTTTGGTATTTTATATGTTTATGGAAGATGGAAATATGATATTATATAAGATATATGTACTATGGATAGGTATTCAACAAATCTGATACTTCAGAATCGTTCAACGCAGCGCATTCCCCGGCAGCGGCGCCAAATTTTTTGACTTGCTCTAAACAGTCAACTTATATTATTGACCACTTGTGAATGGTCAACTCTACAAGTCAAACTAGAGAGAGGCAAATACAATGTATATCCAAGGAGTTTAGTGTCCCCGGGTCGTTATGTCCCTTGGAAATGCGATATCCTGAGTTAGAACGGATCTGTGATCGGGAATTATTGAACAGGAAAGGGTATGTGATTGTGATTACCCTAAGAGAAAAGAAAATAGCTTTAATAAGCTATATAAACAAAACCTTGAAATAAGAAAACTTAAAAACGTAAAAGGACTTAAAAACGTACGCGACTGCGTACAGAGAAAAAGGTGAGTTTTAAAGAAAAATAAATTATAGGGGTTAAAAATGAAAATTCTATAAACTTAAACTAAAAAGAAAATTAAATTAAAAAGAAAACTATTTTTTATATTATTATATTATTTATTATTTAATTATCTAATTAATAACTATTTAACTTTTTAATTAAGACTAACTTAATTAAAACTAAAAATAATAAATACTACAAATTAAACTAAAAATTTATAAAAATATTTTCTAAACCTAAAATAGAACTTGAAGAAAGTATAAAAAATAAAAATAAATGTTTTTGTCTTTTTATAAGCTTTTTATTAATTAAAAACTATTTATATTAATTTAATAATACACTATTTAATAAGAAAATGTAAAATAAGTCTAGAAAAATAAAATTAAAATTTAGAAAAATCTAAAATCTTATAAAACTTATTTTAAAAATAAAATTATATTTTTCACACTATTTATCTATTTATTATTAATTAATTACTATTTTATTAATTAAAATCTAGTTAACTAAATTAAATAAGGAAAATAGGAAATGAACAGTAATAATTAGGAAATTATTTTTTACAAATACCTAATGGTATATAAGACTTTTAAAAAATATAAAAAAATATTGTTATTAACTAAAAATTATTAAAACTATTTAATTACCTAATATTACTTAATTACTAAATAAACTAGGATTAATTATAATAAATACTGTTTGAATAGTAAAAAATACGAAAAAATTATGGGAAGTATATTTTATAATAAGTAAGCTAGGAAAAATAAAAATAAGCCAACAGCTTATTCAAATAAGCAGTAATAAGCTAAAACAGCTTAAATAAGCTAAATAGACTAACTAGTATATAAATATTAGACTTTGCAAAGTATAAATGAAAAAAGACCCAAGGGCAACTGGTATCCAGGTACACCCTTATCACTCTCAAAGGGGGGAGGTCTCAGGTTCGACCCCTGCCTCACCCCTTTTTGTAAAACATTTTATTTTTCAAATTTTCTTTTTGCAAAACTATTTAACTACTAAAAATAAGCCAGTTTAAAAAAACCAACTTTTTTTTGTAAAAGCCAAATAAGCTCTGTAAGAGCTTATTAGCTCAACAGTGGAACCTTTAAGCTAAACTTGGTTTTTTAAAGCTAAATAAGCTACAATAAGCTACAAACAGATAAATGAGCTATAAACTAATGAGTTATACCTAAAATAAGCTAAAACTACCAAATAAGTAAACTAGAATAAGCTATAAGCACAATTAAGCAATCCTAAACCCAAACAGTCCAAACAGTTCAAATCAGGTCCAAAGGCTCACCTTTAAGGGCTTGTGGGGTCCACTAGGGACTTTGGAAGTCCAAACAAAAAGTTGAGACAATAAGCTGAGGTAATAAGCTGTCTAAAAAGCTATGTCTCACCCTCTGGGTCCCACAGATGAGATCAGGAGGAGGGTTGGTATTGAGGTACAAAAGCTGATAACTCAGCTTTTATCAGGAAGTGGCCAACCTTTAGGGCACTTGCAGCCCTAACTAATGGGTTCTAGATCACAAAATAAGCAATTAGCTAGATAGCCTAGCTTATGGGCTTTCTAATAAGCTAATAATAAAGTCCTGGGGCCCACTGAGTAGACCTGTGGGGTCCACTAAAATTGGGTAAGTAAACCTGAGCTTAGTACACAGGGGAGATCCTTGCCCTGCAAGTGTCTTCCAGGGGTAATTTAGTCCTACTAAAAAATTCACAAAAATATAAAACTTATGCAAATCAAAGCTTCTACTGGTAGACTTTAACCACAACAAATTTCAAATCTCAAATCCAAACACAAAAATCTACAAAATTCTTGCAATTTATGAGATTTTCTGCATAAGCACTTTTTGACTTTTTCTAAAAACTTTGAGATTTGACTTTTATGAACTTTGCTTGCTGATTTAATGATTAAATATGTTATAATAAGCTAAATAAAGATTAACTTAAGTTTAAACTACAACTAATAAGCTTATGTGGGCTTATGAGTACCCAAATCACCTCACAGTTAACTGTGTGGTGTGATTTTTGTGTTTTTGACTTTTTTAGTAAATACTAAAAGGAAATATGACTTATATGATATATTAGACTTTAGACTAATATGTTTATACTAAAAATAACAACTAAAACACAGGACTTAATGGTGCAATCCACTAATCCAAACACACCTTAAACAGATTTACAAGAGGACTTAACAAACAAATACTTTACTTAAACCTAAACTACTGAATCACAAGAGCATATATCACAGTAATATAATAAAATATACAGATAAACAATAATAACAACAACAATTATCAAAGATTACTAAGATTACACTACTTGACTGATTTTAAGAAAACTTAACAACTTATAAAAACAATAAACAAGCTACTAATATTAACCTATAACAACATCTAATAACACAAAATAAGCATGAAACAACAAAGATTACAGAAATTAAGATAATAAACAGTAAAATACTAAAGTATAAGAAAATGGCTTACAAAGTGTCCAAACTGAATGTTGAGTGACAAGAACCACTACCAGGCCAAGGTTACACCCATTAGTTCCCTAACAAGCTCCTAATAACCCCAAGAAATCCAATATTTCACCCAGATCCACCTTGTTCTTTCTTGAACCAATTTTCTTCAATATTTCTTTTTGTGATTTTTGAGTTTATGTATTACAACTACTTTTAAGGTTTCTAAAAGGCCTTATGGCTTTTGTCAGGAGCCTAAGTGACAATTTGAAGTCCTCTAAACAGCTATAACAGACATGGTTAAGTAAATGACTTTTTAAGGAAAATGACAATTAAATAAAAGACAAGTAATTAAAGTTATGAAACTACAAACGGTAAATAAGGTTTGATTACAAATTGTCAGAGTGTAAACAAGCCTTGAAAGCTTTTAAAGACAATAATTTAAAGTTAAACAATAAAAGTTTGATCATAAACGTATTCTATGATATCTCTTTCTCTCTGGCTTCTTTTCTTGATATAGATGACCCAAAAGCTTCCTCACAGCTTCCTTGCACTTTCCCAAGTCTCAATTTGACCATTGGATTGCTCAATCAAATCTTGGCCGTTTAAACCTTTTTGGCGCCAAAGTCATTGGGATAACTTGTGGCATGACTCTTTACAATTAAGTAACTTTGTTGGCTTGTGTGAGGTGTCAGGGGTCAAGTTGTATGGTTTGGAGGCCAAGTTTGGGGTGTAAGAAGAAAACAGAGGTGGTGGTTTGATTTGGAGGGAAAAAGTGGTGTGGAGTGCATTAAATGAGGTGTTTGGGTGTGACAGAGGTGGTGGGTAAAGTTTAGTGAGGTGGAGGTGATGAGGTGGGGGGGGTAAGGTGGCAAGAATACCACCTGGTTTCAGGTTTGGGGTGGTTTGGGAGACGATGAACAGTAAAAAGCGGGGTAGGGTGGTTTTGACTTTGTTTGACCCGGTTTTATTAGTTTAGGGGATTGGGCTAAGGGTGGACTGGGGTTGTTTTTGGTGTTGGGTTTATTTTAGTTTGGGTAATAATAATAATAATGGTCCGTTTGGTATTTTAGTAAACACAAGGACCAAGTTTGCAATTCTCCCAAACATGAGGGACTGAACTTGCAATATTTCCAAAGTAGAAATAAGGACCAATATTGTTAATTATAAATAACCCAAGGACCAAAGATGAAATTTTTCCACATTAAATGCTCAGGGACCTTTTCTGTCAATTCCTCAAACTCCAGGGACCATTCTTGTAATTTTCTGAAACTTGAAGGGTTAAACCTGTAAATATCAAATGTTAACACCAAGGACCAGTTATGTCATTTTAGAATAGTATAAGGTTTATTTTAATTATTTTCTTATTTTCAAACCTTAGGGACTAATTTTGACATTTTTCCAAAGTTGAGGGACCATAGTTGTAAATTTGTGATTTTTAACTTCAAAGGATTTTTCCTAACAACTTATGAATCCCAAGGACCTTTTATGACATTTAAACAAGTTTTGATTTACCAGGGACTAGTTTTGCCAATTTGTCAAAGTTCAGGGACTGAAACTGTAATTTATGTAAACTTTGTTGTTTTTCATCAGTTTTCATCCCTTTTGCACTAGTAACACTTAAAAACACAATTTCATGATATTTCATGTATTTTAAAGTATATCTGTATGTTTTCAGATGTTTTGTAGCTTAAATGTGACAGAAATGATGAGTATTTAGACACTCATCAGTGGTATAGGGAAAGGGGGATTATGTTGACTGGGAAGCTAGGATCTATATGACTATCGGTTAAGAGCTTTTCCTTAATGGTACAGGGGATCTTGAAAACTTTAGGGTTACTTTCCTTAGTCTTATTGCTACTCCCACTAATAACATCCTCCATTTTTCTCTCGGGTTCTCCCATAATAGATTTACCCAAAATGGTTGGATCTCTCTCATGCTCTTCCGATTCCTCTTTCCCTTCATCTGGTTTGCCGGATTCTTGCGCGGTGTATTGCTCGGGTGAGCTGGTAGGTTTTCTTGCCGAAGCATGGTCAACCCTTGAGGTCTCATCTTTAGCTGTCCGACTGAATTTGTTAGTTTGTTGTTGGGTTGGGTCGGATGTTGAAGCAGATATTGTGGTGATGGTGTTTACGAAGTGGATTGGTCCTAGGGGGTTGACAGGTTCTTTTCCGTTAGGAGATAGATGTTTGAATAACTTGCTAGGACTTTTTATTTTCACAAGGGAGGCTGGTGGACTCTTGACGGTAGCAGATTTAACCTCATCAATGTGAATGGGCTTATTATCAACCTGCTCTTTGATAGCAGTCGACAGATTACAAATCTTGTTGTTTACATCAGCCTGCTGTTGTCTAAATTTGGCCTCGAGTGTAGCGAGCTGTAATTCTTGAGATAGAATGAATTTTTTTAAAGTATCTTCGCAGCTTTGCCTAGGAATGCCTTGTGATGGAAAATGCTCGGACCAAGTGAGTGGTGAGGAGTCGTTGAAGGATACGCTTCGCGTTCGGTACCCTCTGAAATCAGGTTTATCCTTCCATGCCTCATAGGCTTCGGCAGAAGTTCGAGGACCCTGACCTACGTGTGATGATGTGAATTCGTTATAAGCATGCTTTGGAAGTTCCATGCAGTTATGAGTGTCATGAGGGCCATTGCATAGTTTGCATGTAGAAGCGATTCTGCTTACTTGGCTTGAAGGTTTTTGAGCTTCGTAAGATTTCATGAGAGACTTGACTCGACCTTCAAGTTCCATGATCCTACGGTTGGGAGTGCTAGAATTGTTCGAAGGCAAAGATATTGCCTTGACCGTTTTGTTCAAATCACGGGGATCATTCCAACTTTCGATGTCATAGAGAGCAAGATCTTCTATGAGTTCCCATGATTGTTCCGCACTAAGATCACGTAGCTTACCACCGGCCGATTGGTCAATGGCTCGCCTCGTGGAGATGTCGATATGGTCATAGAAAATTTGGACTTGGAGCCAAAGATCTATGCCATGATGAGGGACTTTTTGGAGTAAGTCCTTGAAACGAGTCCATGCTTCATAAAGAGATTCATTTTGACGTTGTTGGAACATCAAGATGTCATTTCTAAGCTTAGTAGTTCTCCCCGGTGGGAAAAATTGAGCAAGGAAACGAGTGGTGAGATCATCCCATGTGGTGATGGATCCTGCGGGTAAACGCTCAAGCCATTGACTAGCTTGATCCCGTAGAGAGAATTGGAATAGGCGTAAACGGGTAGTCTCTCTAGTTTCAACATCTAGGTCTATGGAATCTATGATTTTGAGAAAGTCCTTAAGATGTTGG
>JARVZY010005821.1:0-28335 GCA_030686995.1 Artemisia argyi
TTCATGTCACTGGGTTTTGCACTGTTTTAAGAGTTCATCTACAGATTCACTCTATATCTCTCTTGGTAAAACAATAAATTTTAATTTTAATTCTCCCACTAACTATTTAAAATAATAGTTTTAATTAAATATAATTCTTTGTCTTACGACGTTTTCTTTCGTATTAATAAGATATCCAAATTATAAATAAATGCTATGTTTGGCGCGAAGCTTTTTGGGTGATGAGTGGTGAGTAATGAGCTTTTTAATTTTTAGTATTCGTTTGACATGAGAGCTGTGAGCTTTGCTATTTTTTAGGAAAGATCATTTTTTCAATGCTTCTTTATGAAGCTGTGAGCGGTGAGCGGTGAGCTGTGGCTGCTGCTACTTACAGCTACTTTTTTCCAAACATAGCCCAAATCAAAACCATCTTCAAGTCCAAATCCAATTACAAACCAAACGCACCCTAAGTAATCGTAGGCTCAGGTTCTCAAGATTAAGATAGTTTTTTCATTGGTCAAGCAAGTATGCTTTTGATTTCTTTCTTCAAGTGTAATTGTATGGATCCTTTGGGATTCAAATCAAAATTATGCTCCTTTTGCTAAAAAAAGTATAGAAAAACTTGAATTTCACATAATAATATACAGCTTTTAGTGACTCATTACTGTTATACTCATCCATCCTCAACAGTAATCTCTCAAATGGGTATCCATAAATTATAAAACTTTCCACAAAATGATCCATCACCAAATGTAGTAATGAAAATATGAATCAGATAAACCTCCCACTAAGCAGGTTTACACCTAGGACTTCTCCATTTTTGATCGGATCTTATCTTCTATGATGGAAACCTCCATCTCTAGTCCAAAAATGCGATTCAATGAATGCAGATTTTCAATTATCTCGTCCAAAGACCGGCCTTCGGTTTCATCACATCTCAAATGCTTCATAGGACCATGAAGCAGCTTGTTTACAATACCCTTACACAATTCATGTATAGCTTTCCGGTGCTTCTTAGATAACTCGGGGCCCATTTTTGCTAAACACTTTTCCATTTCGCTTGTTATGATTCTTTCAGCATATGCTCTAAGCTTCTTGATTGTAGGCACAGTTTCTAAAGAATCTTTCCAAGCTTCAAATTCTCTCACTTCATCTGATATGATTATTTGAGCTTCTTCCGCCTTGCGTAAACGGTCTTTTTTGTTAGCTTCCACAACTTCCTTGAGATCATCCACGTTATAAACACGGGCTGTTTCAAGATCCGAAACACATGATTCCACATTTCTTGGAACTGATATATCTATAAACATCCTTTGCGTTGGTCTATTACTAAGTGTCTCAACTTGTTCTTTTGTGAATAATAAGGTTTCAGAGGCTGTGCATGTGAAAACCACATCTGAATTTGAAGCACACAATGTTAAATCTGAGAAGGGTTGATAGACTATCTCAACATCCTTAAACTCTTCACGTATAGCAGACACTCTATCTTCAGATCTATTCACAACCACTATTTTTTTACACCCTTTTGCGATTAAATGTTTGATCACAAGTTTTCCCATTTTGCCCGCTCCAACAACCAACACACTTACGGAAGAATAGGAATGTTCTGGAAGTTTCATTTGTGCAAGTTCAACTGCTGCTGAACTGACTGAAACTGACCCTGAAGAGATATTAGTCTCGGTTCTGACCCGTTTCCCTACTGTGATTGCGTGTTTGAATAGCCCGCTTATCTTCCTATCAAACCCCGGGACACCTTGTCCTACCTTTACAACATGCTTTACTTGAGAGAGAATTTGACCTTCACCAAGCACAATGGAATCGAGTCCTGAAGATACTTCAAAAAGGTGTTTTGTTGCTTCTTTTTCATAAAGCAAGAATTGATGTCGACGAATATCTGAAACAGAAACACCGCTAACCTGCATTTGGAATGTGTATTCCAGAGTTTAATCATTTATGATTCCGTATATAAGAGCATATGCAATAGTAGTATCTGGTTTAGTACCTTTGACATCCATTCTGTAATTTCTTTAACACCACGATGTTGGGAGAGTGCTACAGCATATATCTCCATCCTGTTGCAAGTGCTAAGAACAGCGGCTTCTTCTATATGATTCAATCCACATAATTCAATAATTGCTTTAGGTAATTCTGCCTCTGGAATGGAAAGTTTCTCACGAATTTCAACTGGTGCTGTGTGAAAACTAAGCCCAACAACCACAAGACCGCTCTTTTCTTTAGTATATCCTACATCATGCAGAAAAAAAAAGTATGAATAACAGAACATATACATGTCTTTTAAATGGATATCGACTCACCACGAAACTCTATATACCTATAAAAACAACAAATTCAGTTGAAAGAAAGTATAAATAATTCCCATGGACGATGAATTGATGTTATGCAAGCACACTAAGCTAAGAGGTATTGCCTAGTGAATTACGAGGGGATCATCGATGGTCAGACATTCTTTTTAACTCCTTTAGGGTGTGTTTTTCCCCTGTCTTAGTAAAGAAACTATGGTTTTCAAAAAGGTCATTATACTTGTATGATATCAATTTTACTAGGAGCATCTACTGATTAAACATTTATCGCAAACTTCCAAAATTTTGTGTCTTCAAATTAGTTTTTCCTTATACACACATATAGCAAGTAAAATTGTAAAAACTATAACAGATAAAAAGAAGTGTTATACAAAAAACTAATAACAGATAAAAACTATAACAGATAAAAAGAAGTGTTATACAAAAAGCCAATAACAGATGCTTTAATAAAATGATTCCCAACCAAAAGCTCTTCACAAATTCTTAACTTGGCATAAAAGAAAAGCAACAAACAAATAACTTAATTCGCCAAACCTTAGGCGTTCAGTTTGATCTAAACTTTTCAATTTTTTAAAAGTGACTACCAATTAAGAAATGAATCAATTAGCTAGCTACCTTATTCATCACCTCAAGGATAAAAGCAACTTATTTCACCCCAATTTAAACTTTTCATTTTGAAATCACTAGATGATCATCAAATTAAAATAAACAATCTTTAACAATTTAGATGGTGTTTAGAATTCCTTCCTTATTCTGAAGCAGGTAAGCAATTTGGATCGTTTGGAAAACGCTTTAGCTTGTCAGAAAAATAAGCACCTGATTATTTTGATCAAAGCTTAACTTTTTAACACACCAACAATCTCACTTTCGTTGGTTAGCTGAGGACATAACCAGGGGCGGACCTAGGGGGGTTCCCGGGAACAAATGGATGTTTGTCGCTTAGTGTAAATTTTCGACAAAAATCCCAATTTCTTGGAAAACCTGGTCTCGAAATTTTGTGCCACACAAATACATGCCTTGTTTAGTTAGAAATACATGTCCTATTAATTAGTTTATACTCGTGTAACGTGAACATAACTATCTCACAGATACCGCTAATAAAATCTATAACTTATATACATACAAGTGTAATAAAAATGATAAAAGAAAAAAAAAACTGACTTTCAGCAGCAGATGTCTTAAGAAGCTCAAGTGCCTTAACACTAGAGGAATTCGATACCGTAATAGATTGCGAATCCGAACCAACCTCACATCTAACATTATTCCCACGTGATCTTAATCCTCCTCTATTATCAGTATCACAACTCAACATCCCAACACTAATGGGATTAGTAAAATTCACACGAACCCTTGATCCAACATTATTTCTCAAACAACAAGAAGATGAAGAACCAATCAAATTAGATTGAATATTAATCATTTTTTGATAAATCCTGTGCTATTGTGGGGGGCAAAAAGAGGTTAAAGGACTAGTTGAAGTGGTTGTATTTTGGCATCTTTGAAAAAACCAAACATTGGATCTTTTTTAGGTTTTAAGAACAACAAGGTGGTTGAGTTGTGTGGATCCCACACGCATGTTTTGAGTTTTGACTTTTGTGAATGTTGATTGCTTTGACTTTTTATACAGGGTTGACTATTTCTATTTTGGGTCAAAAATATGGAAGGTTTGGTTACCTCTATCGAAATTGCAAGTAACTCTTAAACTTTTTTATTTATTTATTATTTATTTTTTTACTTTTATAATTTTTTTATATTACAAACTACGAAATAAAAAAAATGATCGAAAATATAAAGTTTGATAAATAAAAAGTAGTAAAACACAAAAAATACGATGCAGAAAACCATAAAAAAAACTGTCTTATCCGGTTAATAAATTAGTTTAAAAAAAAAGAAAAAGAAAAAGTGGGGAGCAGAAATTCTAAAGTTTGACAAGTTAAAAATAGTAAAAATAAAAAAATACGAAACGAAGAAACATAAAACCTATATTTTCTTGTCAATGAAACAAGTGCTAGAGGATATTAGTTGCAAAAAAATATGCAAGGTACCTATAGTACCACCCAATATACAAATATGATAGTGCAAGATACATGTTCGACTCTTTTAAAACAATGCATAAAGACTTTCAAAAACTTTTTTTTTTCGTATACACTGTATTTTTCTAAACAGTGCAAATGCATATTTATACTTTAAAAGCTTGGTTTGTACTAAAATATATTTTGTGTGAGTGAGAAAATCTTTAATTGAATGCTTTAAAAAAAATTTCGGGTTTCTCAAATCACTAGAGATGACGTAATAAAACTAGCTAAGTATTGTGGTTTGCAGCGGCGGTTAACTTACACTAAATTCATGCGCGATAAATTTTATATAAGGAATAGTTACAGCATCAAAATATAATAACAAAATAAGTATCATCCTATCAACTAATATAAAATGTTAATATGAAATAAAATTATAGACTTGGTATAGGATAAACACATCTTTTATATAATAAAAAAAATTACATCATTTTATAGTGTTTTTGCAAATCTGTTCTTATCGAAAAAAAATTTAGACCAATAGGAGAGCTCGATTTTGCTACGTTGGCAAAATCGAGCAATATGACTGGTTAATAAAAAGTCAAAATTAAATTGATTTTGGTCAAACGCATAAAAATATATGTGGCAAATTTATGAAAACAAAAACTTAAAAAAAGAGAAAGTAATTAATAAAACTTTAGTGGTTGATTTTAAATAAATTATATAGAGGTAAGTGTAAAATTATAACTTTCCATTTTTTTAATAACTTTAGAAAAAAAACAAATAACCCCCTACACTTTATACCCCTTATACTTAATACTATTAACTTTGTTTAAAATTGCATGAGTATTAGTATTAGTTTTTAGACTTTCATCTATTAAAATTACAAAATTTGGTAAATTTGCGAATTAGTTTTAATACACGTTAAATACTTTTTAAACTAAAGTTAGTTTTAAACTTTTCTAGAATATTTTTTAAATAAGGGCTCATTTTATTCTATTTAAAAGTTTAATTTATGCGTACACTGGTTTGAATATTAAATACGGCTAAATTATTAGTAACGGAAATATAAATATCAAATAATAAGCACGGGTTATTGTAATATGAAAATAAATATACGCGATTCTACTTATAACGACTTATGAAATTGTTATTTGAAATTTGTATATGGATATCTGTAAAAACATTTAAAAAACTTTATGGATGATATTTTAACTTTATGGATGTTTTCGAAGAAAAATGTATATTGGTAAACATGGTATGATGGTTATTCATAATGAAGGAAATGAATCAATCTTCAAAGATATCTAAATATGCTACATATTATATAATATACTAAAGGGTAAGAGATTACTGTAGCAAGCACTGTGCTTACTATAGTAACTTTTTTTTTAGTATTAACGGTCGTTAGTTATTTAACGGCTGTTAACTAACGACCGTTATCTTTAACATTTAAAAAAAAAATTGTACACACTTTGTCTTTCATCTCAGTGGTTCATTGCAAATTTAGTCCTAAAATAATTTACATAAATGTTCCTTCATGTTATACATCAATTGCAAAATTAGTCATAGGTAACTAACTTCATGTTAAGTAGCTAACGACAACAAAAGAATTCCGCAGCAACGCGCGGGTACCAAACTCGTTTTAACGAAAATATAAGTAAAATAAATACCGCACTTACAAAACACATCGTGAATTGGTAGCACGGGTTTGCAAAATAAAAATATATATCACTAACATCTTATTCAAGTCAAATATCATCATTTGATTTTGTTTGAATAATAAAATATTATTTTTAATCCAAAAGCATTCTCCTAAAATAATAAGTAGATTATAATATATATACATGTGGTTTTTTATTTTTAGTCCACCAAGTAAAAACATTTGAAACGTATTAAGGGGGTGGCAACGTAGTCGGTGTGAGGGTCGGCAACCATCGGCATGGATCGGCGAAACAAAACCACCTGATCGGCATCACTAAATCGGCGAGACAGGCGGTAAAGATTACCGATTCGGTGTGAAGGAGAAGGAACAAATTTCGACCGTTACATGCATTTAATATTTGACCGTTTGATGCAATTTCAAAAAAAAAAAAAAAAAAAAAAAAAAAAAAACCTTTATATACAAAACCATTTCCCTTTTCATTTTCACATCTAAACTAACATCAAATCACACATACAATTTACATTCTAAAACCATGTCATCATCGGGTTCATCCTCAAACGACGTAATTATTCCACCCGACTCATCCGAAGAATGGTTATCCGGTAGTACAATCGAAACCTTTTTAGCCGCGTACGAAGCTCTTGAAGACACGGGAAGCTCTACCTTCATTCGTGGTTATGTAAAACGTTTTCGTGATAAAGCTTTAGAAAATTTAATGAATGACTATTTCGTTGAACAACCAAAGTTTAACGAAGATGTTTTTCGTGATCGTTTTCGTATGAGTAAAAGATTGTATTTACAAATTGTAAATGACATTGAAGCGCAATTTGAATGCTCTCAAGAGGGTCAAGACGCGTATGGAAAGACTAGTTTCACGGCGTTACAGAAATGCACATCGGCAATAAAGGCAACTCGCAACGGGTGAATCTCCGGATAGATTCGATGACTATTTAAACATGACACGAAGAACTTCAGGTTAGTAATAATTTTTTTTTCGTTATTATATATATATATATATATATATATATATATATATATATATATATATATATTTTTTTTTTTTGTTATTTATTATATTTATTCGTTATTCATTTTTTTTGTCGTTATTCATTTTTTTTAGTCGTTATTAATTTTTTTTGTTACTTATTAATTTTTTTTTGTTATTTATTTTATTTATTCGCAATTTGTAACTAGTTAGTATTTTTTTTTTCAATATATATTTTTTTTATAAAATAATATTTTGTTTTGTATAGGTGAATGTCTTGATAAATTTTGTGATGCGATTATAAAGTTATACGGCCGAGAGTTCTTACGTATGCCGACAACCCATGACATTGCTCGGTTATTCGAGGTACATGAAGAAAAACATCACATTCCTGGAATGCTTGGTAGCATTGATTGTACACATTTCACTTGGCGAAATTGTCCTAAATATTTGAAAGGACAATATAAGAGAGGTGATCACCAATACCCAACAATTATGTTTGAAGCGACGACTTCATATGATTTGTGGATTTGGCATTCGTTTTTTGGTCCGCCCGGCTCAAACAACGATATCAATGTTTTGAATCAGTCTCCATTATATGTTAACGAGTGAAATGATACGGCGCCAAACAGTTCTTTTTATTTACGTGGACGTCTCTACAAACGTGGATATTATCTTACCGATGGAATATATCCTAAATATTCAACTCTTGTTAAAGCATATTCGTATCCCACTGACCCGAAGGAAAAGAAGTTCAAGAAACTACTAGAGTCTGCAAGAAAGGATGTTGAGCGAGCTTTTGGTCGTTTGAAGGGAAAATGGTTTATTCTGAGTCGTCCTCTACGACCTATGACAGTCGCAAAGATTCGACAAATTGTTTATACGTGTATTATATTGGGCAATATGATTTTAAAAGACGATGGTGTGGCAATATCACCGGTTCATATAATGGATCAGCCGATTACGCCAGTTTATTACGATAGTGTGCTAGAAGAGTTACTGGACGAAGATATTCATAACCGTCTTCAATATGATCTTACGGAGCACGTAGCGGCGCAAGACTTACCATACCTCGATGAGTAGTGATCTCTTTTTTTTTTTTTTAATTTTTGTTTTGTTTTTATTTTTCTAAAGTATTATGTAACTTTTATTTGAATTATTAATGGAATTTGATGTTTTAAATTAAATTGTTAAATATAATTAAAAAAAAAAAAATAGGCATGGTTAGGCATCACATTGCCACTAAAATTATTGATTTAGGCATTCAAAGGCATGAAATGAGTTGGTTGAATATTAGTGGCTAATTACAATTACTTTCTAGGTATGCTTAGGCATGGTTGCCACCCCCGTAAGTGATTTATTTCTTAATCGATAATAATACATAATTAAAAATAAATTTTAAAAACCCAATGCGTGCACATGTATTATAACTAGTATATGCAATCATGAATATCATCCTCGATGATAAATTGATAATTATAATATCAATGGTATTGCTAAAAGATTTATATAGTGATAAGTTTACAAACAAGACTTTGTAGGTGTAATATGTATAAATTTGTATTATTACCCAGTTCTTTGTATATTACCCAGTTCTTCGTAAATGATTTTATTTACCTCTAGAAGTATTTTAATATACTATGAATATTTGAATTAGTTGTAAATTTGTTACTTTTAAAAGTCTAGCGACGATTTCAGCCTAAGATTTTTCTCAAAATACAACATTTCTTTAAATAAAGAATCTCACCCGGTTTAAAAATATAATACTAAATGCAACGTAACAGATTTCCTAAGTTGGATTACTATTATTAACTCTATTTATGATACGATAAGAAATATGTTTATGTCGACTAATTCAATCTTGTTGTTTAGGCATGCATAATGTTAAACAAAGAAAAGAGGCATGCTTGAATGCATGGTTTCATTCCATTACTAGTTTATTCAATTTCTTTGTTGTTTCGTTAACTGTTGTGGTATTTAGCGGTTTCCTAACAACGTCTCAAAACATATGCCATATAATTGTAACCTAGCCTACTCATGTGATATGAGATTGCTCATAACTAAATGGTCTTCGATTTAAGGTTAGAAATATGTGCAGTATGCATATAGTGTGGATTTGATCATTTTCATTTATTTGTTTTATTTTATTTTTGGATAACTATTAACTCCGACTTTTTGATCGACTAATACATGAGGTTTGAACCCACTGCACAATTAGCGAAAAGAATAACAAAAGTGTGTCAATAATTACGACGAGAAGAGAGCAAGAGACCCAGGCTCGTTTGTAAGTGGGCTTTCTTATCAAATAATGGAAACAAATCGAAACATCTGATTCAGTTAGGCCTAAAAAGATCATCTGTTTTGGTGTAGCCCATGACCACTAGTGTAACTTTAAAGTTGGTCCGTTGGTGCATGAAAACTGAGAATTAATATGCGCAATAACATTTTTTATTGGCACACATTAGATAGTTATGCTTTAGATATAACATGAGATTGGCGATAATCCGCCGCGTTGCAGGCGGGCCTGTTTATTTGGCGATTTAGTTTTTGATGTATAAAGTTGTTGTTATATTAAGCTGATATAGTATTTAATAAATAACCGTAACTGCATTTTTATATGCAAATAATTTTTTTTTAGTCGTGTTTTTATTTATAAGAATGGCAGTAATTTGAAATGTTTATTTAAGGTCAACATTTTATAAATATGTGTGTTGCTGAATGTTTATTTTAATAACTTATATTGCATTTTTTTATGTTAATAAAGTTGGGTTTTTATTTACACTCGTTCAATATTTTTTCTCTTTGAACACGCCACACTTCACATTCCTAAATTTCAATAATTAAGGAAAACTGCTGTTTTTGATAATCTTAACGATATTTTCAATTTGTGTTTTAGCCAGTAGTATACTGAAATGGACGGGCTTTTCATGGTTTTGATAATATTTTTTAATATATTTGGTGAATAAAATTAGGGACGTGTTTTGTAACACCCCAACCCGAGAAGGGCTAAAGTATCACATGATAGTGACATATCAGAACATACAAAGAATAATACGCAAGCGGAAGACTTTATAAATAACATAAGTCATGAACATCAAGACTTAAACATTACAAAATCTAACATAAGTCTAAAGGAAATAAAATGAAGTAAATAATCCAACATAAGTTCCATGATCATCCAAACAATGGGGAAACTAAATAGGGTAGGTCCGCTATGCTCCTACTCTCAACACTCGAGCCCAGATTCCCGCTTATTACCTGCCGCATGGAAAAGAAAAGGCGGCTGAGCATAAAAAGCCCAGTGAACAGATATATATGCAAAGCAAAGGTAATAAGCAAACGAAATAAGAAAGATCATTAGAATGAGCATAATGTATCACAAGTCAAATGAATGAAGTATAATAGAGATATCAAATATAAGCATAATCAGAATCATAGAGCACGTATCAACAAAGGCTTGTCTACTCGAGACACTCGAATAGACACAAAGAATATAGGAAAGCCATGAGCCGACCTACCTGAGACACTCGAATAGGTCTTAAATCACATAATCACATATCCGTCAATTCATAGGGTGTACATAAAGGGGTGACCTCTAAGTACAAGACGTGAAAGGGGTACAAGGCACGTACAGCCAGTCACAAAATCAAATCATATCATATCATATCAAACATACCTAAGATGCATCCATACGCCCCCCACAAATAAATCATATACAAAGTGGCCAAGTGATCACATATTATATCATAAACAGACGGGGACGCCGGGGACTAATCACACTGCCACAGATAGTGTCATGCCACTGGTGCCTCAATGACACGCCCATGGTACCTCCATGAGTAGACAAAAAAATCGGGCATCAGAACAGAACATATTAGAACAAATAAAGCAAAGCTATCCATAACAAAATGCTCCCAGAGCATGACAGAACAGAATGCTCCCAGAGCATAATATAACAGAATCTTGCAATCACATAATCATAATCAAAGTGGATAGCAAATCAGAATCAAATCAGAGGTATCATAGCAAGGCTCATATCAAATAGTTCATATCAACGAATCATATCAAATGGATCATATCAATCATATCAAATGGGGAACATAGCAATGGCTTAGGGAATCTTAATACGAATCAAAGATCAAGATCAAGAGTCATGAGAGAGAAAACCCTTTACTGAAAGAGGATAGAATATATGTACCTTATTCAAAGCAAGCAAAATAGGAAAAGAAAGACCACAAGATGAATCACTCCCGCTTCACAGAACCTATACGAATTAAATGCCACGCATTACTTTAAGTTCAATTTAATTAGGTTACCCATTTTAGTATCTTTCTATTTTAGGCAGGTTTCCCGAATTAGCAATTTTCCATATTTAGTAAGCATTCTGAAATAATAATTTAATCCTTTAAGGTTAAAATGAACCATTAAAATATTTGACGTTAAAATGATCAATATAACAGTTTAGAGTTGATTTATCAATTTAGTAAAATTTAAGGTCTAAAATGTAAATTATCAAAATTAAATATTAAAAAGTCAAATAAAATTATTTTAAACTTTATTTTAATAATTTAATATTAAGATAATAATTTTGGGCCCATCATTATAATATTATGTAATTTATTAATGTATCAGCGATCTTAATATTTATGCCACGACGACCCAAGGTTTTTATTATTTCGAAAACAAACAAGTCCATGACACTTTCTTGTTAAAATATGCCGAGACAACTACTTCTCTTGTTGTATAAATAAGCTGCGACACACACCCTTTTAAAGCCACAAACCCTTTCAAAAACGACCGCATTCGTTAAACCCCAAGCTCATTTGAAGACCAGATAACTCGCACCCTTAATTTACCCCATTTAAAACAACATGTATTTTACTCTTTTAAATTATATTAAAAATTAGAAAAGGACATGCTTATGTTGTTTATAGTTTGCATGCACTAACAGATTTAACAAACAAGTTCCAAGTTGATTTGGTAAAGCTTAAAAGTGTAATTCTACGTGAGTTTCTAAGTGTATACATGCATGCTTCAACCAGATTCCGTATCAGATTTATAGGTCAATTTGTGTTGGTTACTAAACGCTATTTCATGAGAGAACCTTTAAGATTTTATGAGAGAAACATGTCGTATAATATGTTCATAAACAAACCGGTTCAGTGTCGAATCAAAATGCTTAAAAGTTCATGATTCATGTGTTAGTATTCTATGATTTTATGTGAGCTATCTTCATGATTTCATGTGAGGTTTGATTTTTGTGAGAGGATAATTCTGTTATGATTTTATATGAACCCAAAATGTATAACATGTACATATATATAGTGTCCGATTCATACAGTTTATTATCAAGAGACCAAGCTAGTTCCCGTCGTTTACATGCATGCATTATTAGCCAAAACTCATTTTAGTTTTCATGCGATAAGGTGTACGTAGGTTATAGATCAAACGAAAAGAATGGAATAAAAGAGAGATGATACGAATACCCTTCGTTTGGATCGAATAGAAGAGAACAATAAGTAGACTCGAACCGAAACCCAGCAACCAATGCCAACCAAATATATCCCAAGCTAACTAATACTCTCGAACCAGAAATTATCACGACCGAAATACTCCTTCCGAACTAGAAAGAACCCACGATTTAATACCACCTATCGAACCAAAATCCAACGACCAAAGCCACCCTTTAACAAGCCTTTGTAACCCGCTTCTTTAGATCGAAAATGAGAAGAACTAAACTATGCCACCACCTATTGTTATAGGTTTTTTAGGGTTTGTTGTGTGGGTGAAATGTGAGTTTATTCAGTTGTGATATAGGTGGGGAAGGAGAGGGTGTTTTGCCGAGTAAAAAGGAAGACCAGGTGACTATTTCACTTTCAACAGTTTCAAATATATTTGGTTGAGTAGTTGTGTACAAGTTACAAATAATTTCTGTCCATCTCTTATATTCATATGATATAATTTAGTGAATATAGGCTAGGTCCAACAACTTGCAAACGTATGGTGTTTTTAACATAGTTTATGTTGTTTTCCAAAATAACTTAAATGATAGATTAGGTTTTAAAAAAAAGAAAAAAATGATATGCTAACATGTGATATTGTTTTAAGTTATAAGTTGAGTCGACTTCACAATAATTTGATCATAGGCTAAGTCGTTTTCATTTAATTTAGGTTGTAGTCTTGTCGAAATCATAAGTACTTAGATTATAGGTTTCATAAATAAAAGTTCAGAGGTTATCTCGTATCATATATATATTCGAATGTCATTTCAGATTTCAGGTTGTTATATGTTTTGATGTTTCGATACTATTTTATAATATGTGTTATACTTTATTTAGCTGTTGCTAACTGTTCTTATATATTTGTTAAAGAATCTGTTGAAAATTGGTGTCGAGTATATGTAAATAAGGGGTGTTTTTAGATGTTTTGATTATATTTTTAATATGTGTTATAATTTATTTGTTATTTTTTTTGGGTCAATTTTTTTTTTATTTTTTATTTTATTATTATTTTTTTTTATTTTTATTTTTTTTTTGTGTTTTTATTAGTTTAAGTGTTTGTATAAGTCATTTTTTTGAATGTAATTATTTTTTTTAAACGTTTTACATTTTTTTTGGGTCGGTTTATTTAGGCGTTTGGTTTGCCCGTATTCGCTAATAAAAAGGGGGTTTTATTTATTCGATTGCAATCCAAACCCTAATTGCACTTTCTTTTGTCTAACTCTGCCTCCGAAATTTGTTGCTTTCACGATGGCGACACCACCAAGAACATCAAGCTATGCTTTGGCTCGCACTCCTAATTTTCAGAAGTTAAAGGCTGATGCTAATTCGAATGAAATTGATGATTGTTTGCATGTGGCATTTAGCAAAGATTACACTGAAAATGATGACTTGTTAATGGTGCTTGGCGATAAGCGGGATGAATTAGAGGTGAAGGTTAAATGGTTAGAGGATCTGGTGGAGGAAAGGGAGCGTTTCCTGCTATTCCATGAGAATGGTGATATTGGTTTGGAGCGTTTGAAGGAGACTTTGGAGAGAGAGAGAGAAAAGTGCTTGCTGGATTGATCAAAGTTATGGATTTGGCTATTGAAGGAAGAGAAGAAAAGAAGATCAATCTTTTCTGGTTCGAGTAATGATCGAAGCTTCTGTTGGGTGGTAATTTTTTGCGTTTGTGGGGTATCTTTTGATCATGTCTGTTTTTAGTTTCGATGGTCGATGGATTTAAGTGATGATTATTTTGCAACTATGTTTCATGTGTAATATGATGCTTGCCTCTAGGCAAATTTTCTATAGCCATTAGGCAATATATGTATCGGTATCATATGCGCTTTGTACGAACTCACCTATTAAGGTGTTATTTATAAAAAAACTATGTTTCATTGCTGTTTGTTTTGCCTTCTGTTTATTTTTTATCATTGTATGGACATATTGTGTTGATGTTGTTTATTTAGTTTGTAATTAATAGCCACTCAACATGTGGATTTGTTATTATTCTTTAGGTTAATTTGAGTGGGTAATCTAGATAGTTAGAGGTTTCATTTTTTTTTGGTAGTAGAGCATGGTATGATGTTAGATACTCTCTGGGTAGATTCTTCTTTTGTTTCTGGTTCTTGTGTACCTTATTCAGTTACTGTGTTGCATGTGAAACATAAGGAAAACCAATGGTAGTTTAGTTTGATAAGTTTTACTGTTATTAGTTACATTTAGTTTCATCAGTTTCACTGTTATTAGTTACATGTAGAGTCTATAAAAGGAGTAGAGGTGTGCTTGTTATTGTGTGTTGTATATTCTCACCTGAGTTTAAAAAAAATCGCAAAACAGAATGTCACAAACTCCTAATTTTGATGCTCTTAAAGAGGAATGTAATTTTGATAGGTTGGAACACTGTTTCCATTTCTTGTTTATGCAAGAAGCGTTTGAGAATGAAAGTTTTGTTGAACTTCTAGTTGAGAAATGTGAACTTGTAGCTAACAGAATGGAGAGATGCCACGAATTGCTTCAAGAGGGGCAAACTTTTATCCCGTTTGGTCCTGTTTCTAGTAATGGACTGCAATGCATGAGAGAGGCGCAGCGCAAGGATGGTCGCATCTTTGTTGCTTTGAATACTGTGCTGGTGTTGGCGCGTGAGGCAAGGGAGGAGAAACGTAGGCATGTGGCAACAATGGAGCATTTCTACTGATGTAGTTTGCTGTAGTGTTTGGTGGTTTGTGTGTTAGTAGAAGTTCATGTAGGTTTATGGGTGTGTTTATGTTTGCGTCTGTCTTAGTAGATGATCATGTAGGTTTTAGTTCATGTTGACAGCGATAATGAGTGTAGGTTATATTACGGATGTAACTTATGCTACTTATGAATAAAACTATCGCTTTGTATTTATCAACTGTTCTTTTAGTAATTTTTTTCTTTTTTTATGGTACAAAAGCTGTGCAAAAATAAACATGTAAGTAGTTAGAGGTATGGTTGATGTACCAAACAACAACGTTACTACTTAATGATGGAGTACTATGGTTGATGTGGTCTGTTCTAGTTATCAATGTTATTATAAGTGTTCTTTTAATTTGATTTTTGATGTTATTGTTATTTATTTACTTTGTTCATCTGCATTTTTAAACTGAATGTTGTTTTATCTTGATGGTATCTAAACTTTGCAAGGGGAAAGGTATTGATTAAGAAACAAAGAATAATTTCACAGAATAAGAAAGGTAGTTGTTCATTAGGTAGAAAATCATGGCCATAGAAGCCATTCACAAAACGCACGCTAATGTAACTATTTTACAACAGACGTTTGCTTACATGGTTGGCAGTAGGTAGTACATGCAAATATTTACATAGGAAGTTATTTTTTAAGCTAGGCTATTATACATAGGTCATTTTTAATTCTGCCTTGTACCCGGTAGCTGCAAATTACTTGCGATTAGTCTTGGTTCTTTGACTTTTTAGTACTTGATGGTTTGCTTGGGTCCTCGGTTTCTGTGAAAAGAACTCTCTTAGCAGTTTTTCTTGGCACTTCCTTTTTGTCGACTGGTTGTTCAGACGAAGTAGATTGTTTTGCTGGTGGTGTTGCCTGATCTTCGGTAGGTGTTACTGTTCCAGCTGGTTCAGTGTCTGAAACGCTTAGGCTTGGCATTGCATTGATTGGTGTTGCAATCTTTGGTTCTTCATTTGCCATCGCCACATTTTCAGCAGAGCTCGCATCACCTGATGTAAGTAATGGTGTAGCATCCCAACAGGTATCAAGAACAAAGATTTACCTTTCTTTTGTACTGTCTGGATCAAAATGCATTTGAAAGATTTTTCTTTTCCCTAGAAGAGAAAGTATCTCTGCTGGGTACTCGTATGAGTTTTGGTTAGGTATTGTTTTAAGCAATTCTTTACAATCCTTTAGCATTGAGTTTGCTTCATTACTAAAGCAAGTCATTATTGCATTTGCGGTGATGTCAGACAACTGTACTCTGAAGCAATAACTGTGTAACAAAAATAGAGAAATTGTTTTTGAATAAGGACATATGCAGTGTTACAAAAGTTTGGTTGTTGTTATTAGCATACTAATTAGTAAATGGTTTAGGTTACCTGTAAATCAATTCATCTCCTGTTGTTGGCTGTTTGCACTGGGTATGCGGCCATTTTTCAGAAATTTTTAATTTACAATCTGAGCATTTCTTAAAAAACCATGGCCTCTTTGTTTCAATCTTGTCAATTGTAGCATCGACGGTAAAACGCACTTTCTGTTACATGGAAAGTATACATGTTTAGTAACTTACGATTTTGTCAGTGTTATACTCAATGTGTTAACTACCTGTTGGTTCTGTTGATTTTCTTTAGCCGGGTCTGCTAAGGTCACACGATTTCTTTGCATTTCTTGCTGCGGATCTGCGCATCTTTGGTACTGTATGTTGAGTATTGTAGGAGGATCAATGAACTCAGCATACCTGCAGTGTCATTTTTTGTAAGTTCACTATACCTTCATATTTGGAATGTGTTTTTAGTTTAGTAGTTTATCAACTCACACACTGCAAATTTCATGGTACTCTGGTATGTTTGGGTTGAAGTAGTACGACGTTGCGTTTGTAGCTGAAAGTTGAAGGCCTGCATTAATTTAGGTAGTTATAGCTTTGGATGTCTAAACATGTAAAGTTAATATAAGAGGGATAGGCATAGAGTAATGACCGTACCTCCGTACTCTTTGACTAAGCATGAGCTGACGGCAATGATTGTCGGTTTGTTTGCTCTTTCATATTCTTCTTGCCTGAAATCATGTGCTTCTTGATTCCATAAAGTAAAACGCATTGTATGCCCACTGTTAAAATTATAGAGTATATATTAGAATGGATATAAGCAAGCAGTTTTTTTAAAGAAATACTGGCCACTTACTCTAAGTTTTGAACACCAATATATCTCCAAACGGATGAGTCTTTTGTCGCTTTTAGTGATTTTTGTATGCCACTGACATATTGGACAGAGCCAATATAATCTGTAAAAGTTCTTATCTTGTTAGATATGTATTGCTCACATTCGGTTTATGTATTGACGTATTGCATACCTGTTAGCAAGCCTTCTTTTACATCGCTTTTTGAATACAGGTCTCGGTGGGTGCTGAAATTGAATTAGTGCTCTGGGAAACCTGTGTCGGGAATGTCTTTGACATCTGTATATGTTCCAAAGACCAATGAAAGCGAGTGGGGGACAACCTGCATATATGGCTTTGCAGGCTGCAAGCCGAAGCCAGTTATTTTGTAAGTTCTATCCATTTGAAGTAAAGCATCGAACTTGTTTTTTTCACGTAAATTGATATTCGCCTGTATAGCATTCCCCTGCAAATAAAATATATATATGTAAATTTATTCTGTTTTGTTTAGATGTTTGTAGAAAATCTGAGAGTTTGTGATAGTTTAGTTAGGCTATAGAATAGGTTTTGGTACCTGTCGGTCAATCAACATACAACAGAACACTACTGGTCTTGCTTGTCTGTTTGTTGGTGTCCATTTCCGGTAGACTCTCACGTGCACAGCTTTACCAGTGTCCGATTGCTTTATATTTGCAAGGCTAACCTCTTCTGATTGTGCAACAATTTCCTTTCCTTTAAAGTCTGATGATGGTACAATGCTAGAGGTCTGTTCCATTTGGCTGCACATTAAAAAAGAAAAAGTGAAATAAGAATAATAAAAACTGGCAATGTATATATGAACAGAGGAAATTAGAAACTTTTGGCAGGCTAACAATGCATATGATAGTCACTTATATATGGTAGGAATAGTAGGCAAGCATTGGTCGTGACAGGGTAGAAAGCGTTGGTATATAGGATAGATATTTATCTAAGGTAAATGCAAGCGTGAAGACCTGTGCAAAAGTAACGATATCTAAGAAATCTTTGTACACAACATTTTTAGTCATGTTTTTTTCTTTGCCCGGCTGCTGTTTGATTAGCATTTTTAATCCTTGAGGAGATGTCGCTCTTGACAATGCAACATACAATTGGCCATGGCCAAAGACAGGCTCGGGTAAGTAAACGCCTATCTTGTTTAACGATTGGCCTTGGCTTTTATTGATTGTCATTGCATAGCAGAGCTTGACTGGGAACTGCTTCCTTCTAAATTCAAACGGTAATTTCTCATTTTTATCAATCAGCACAATTCCGCGGCAAGTAAACCTTTTCAGACATCCTAGTACCAGTGATGATCTTTGCTTGAATAAGCCTTGTGTGTATTTGAGTCACGATCATCCGTGTACCGTTACACAAACAACCGCCTAAGTTTAAGTTCCTTAGAAACATTATAGGTGCACCGATTTTAAGTGTAAGCTCACGGGGTGGCATTCCTGAAAAGGAAAGTGTGTTTAAGTATTCCTGGGGATATAGTAGCTCTGTTGCTCCGCCATCATTATGCTTCGGTATAGCTTCGTCCACACTTGTAAAAGTATAGCTTTGCCCTTCTAGCGTATGCAGAATGAGAGAGTTTATATAATCTGCAGTTTTGTTTTTCAGACATACTATCGCATTTTCTTGTAACAATGCAGCGTTCGGTGCTTCTAATGTCTGCTTATCATTTATAAAGTCGATGAGCTCTTCAATATCTGTATCGCTTTCGGGAATACAATATTGATCTGGTATCTGTATCCAAGCAAAATCTGCTAGATCATCTTCATCTGCCTCACCAATGGTACCATTCCCAATTTCAAGTAACCATCTAGAAAATGCGCTAGTCGTTTCATATTCTTGAGGTGACAGACCTGGTCGTTGTAGGCGCATGTTCTGTTTGAGTCGGATGATTTTGAAATATGGCCATAAGTATGATAATGTTATTGAAGAAGCAACAATTTCTTGTTTAGGAGCATGTTTTTTTGACTGGAAGTGTTTGCCTAAAATCTCCACCCAAAACAACCGGTTTCTCTCCAAACAAACTGTTTGGCCTATCCATTATGTCGCGTAATGTACGATCCAGTGCTTCAAAGCATCTTCGATCATTCATCGGTGCTTCGTCCCATATGATAAGATCAGTTTCCTTTAGTAACTCTGCCACATGCGGTTTTTTTTATGCTGCACACTGATTCTTCCGTTAGATCTAGGGGTATTTTGAATCTTGAGTGAGCCGTCTGACCTGATGGCAGCAATAGGGCTGCAATACCTGAAGAAGCGACTGCCAATACAATCTTTCCGGTTGATCTTAGTGTTGAAATTATGGTCTTCCAAATAAAAGTTTTTCCTGTCCCTCCATGACCATTAACAAATATAAGTTTCTGTTGGCGATTGTTAACTGCATACGTGACCTGTTCAAAGATTGTCCGTTGTTCAGTGTTTCACTGAGCAATTAATCTTTGGCTTTCGACACTTAGCAGTTGACGGTTGTACGATCTTTCCTGCATTATTGCTCTGTTATTTAAGATCTCTAGTAAATGTGGCGGGGGTAGGTTAAACCCAAAATCATTGACTGATTTCCCATAGGAATTAAGGATTGCCTGCATCTCGTACATAAGACCGCCTTCCAAGTCTTCTGCACTAACTTCAAGGTTTGGCAGATGCAATACTTCTGAGAGTATCAGAGGTATGTCTTCGGACATTGAATGTGCATGAGATTGGAGTAACGTAATTGGGCTGGAGACGTTAGAAAAATGAGGATCTGGCAAAAGAGGGTCCTCATTTGAGATGGAGTTGCTGTCAAAGATGCTTCTTGCAAAGCAATATTCCACTCTTGATCGCCGCCTAATAGGCCCATTGCTTCACATGCTTGTCTATATGTAGGATAGAGCGACTCGTCCACCGTACG
Organism: Artemisia argyi; assembly: GCA_030686995.1. Classification (NCBI taxonomy): domain Eukaryota; kingdom Viridiplantae; phylum Streptophyta; class Magnoliopsida; order Asterales; family Asteraceae; genus Artemisia; species Artemisia argyi. The sequence goes on from JARVZY010005821.1 coordinate 20,222, forward strand.
CAAATGCTTGAATGACCAGCTTCCTTTCTGGTGACAAAGCAATAAACGTAAGTAGAAAGCGTCTCCAGAGGCAGGGTGCACATACGTCAAACAGCCAATAGGCAGTGAAGTGGCACGTCGCCTACGTTGCCAAAACTTTCCATCTTTATGCCATGCAAACTCTTTTGGAAAGTCTAAATATGTTAGGTGCCGACCGTCCGTGTTATAACGGTTATATTCAAACCATTCAGTTAACGTTGTCCTCTTGTTATGTTCACTGTCGACAATTTGCTGGAGTTGTTGATGCCTTCTGAAAGTTATGCGTTGCATATTTTCAAGGTGAACTGCGAGAATCCGGACCGCGGGGTCTCTAACATGTATGGGAAATCCAAGGATTTTCCAGCATGCCTCGTGTGGCCCAATGTACCTTGCATCTTGGAAATTCCTTATTTCATCAAATGTGTAAAGGGCGCTGGCTCGTGCTTGGGCCTGGGTCGCCTATTGATCTTGTAATATGAGAGACTATTTTGTCAGTGCCCTTGGAAATATATTTGAAGAGATATTTGATAAGCATAGACCACTCGCAGTATTCAACATTGATATGTGCATAAAACCGCATGCATAGAGACCGGTTGTATGGAACAACATAGCCATTATCAAGGCTGACATTCTGTTTCAATGTCTCTATCCCTGAAACTCTCCTGCGATAATGCACATATCCTTTCACATCTATAAATGTTGCAGGGCAAAAAGGTTTAGGAAAGTTTTTTTTGCACTCATCACTATCGCGCATACACGGTGCCGATTTATGAAGCAACCCGCATGGGCCATGCATCATGAATTCTGTAACTACTCTGTGTAGATCAGGCTCGGTCGATGGGTCTGGCAACTCTGCTGAGATGTACACGTCGATATCTTCATGTGCTTGAATACGGTCACCTTCCCTAATCCAAAGCAGTAAGTGGCAGTGTGGTAGGCCTCTTTTTTGGAACTCGATCGTGTACAAAACTGAAATACGAAAAAGAAGTTTACTTTATTTAGCCACTGAATAAGCATAGATATTGTTGTAATGTATTATGGCATATATAATGCAAATAATACATGCTTCTACGTGACCAAAAGGCCTTGAATCTCGCAAGAATTTCACCAAATCGTTAATCTTCCTTTCAAATACTCGGTCTACAACGTCGGGCCTATCTGCAACGGTGACGTGTGGAAAGTCTTCCGTGTATTCTTGTATTTCTGGCCAGCTGACATTGCATGTAAATGTGATGAAGAATGATGGATTCCCATGGACACGACAAATAGCCAAAGCGTCCAAATAATGGCTATACATGTAGCGTGGACCACCCGTAAAAGATGATGGGAGTATTGTGCGTGAACCAACTTCTGAACCATCTCGGTCACCGCGTGATATAGCATCGCACAGGCCAGACATGTACTCATTCCGAATATCATCCTGATGCTCTCGTATAAAGTCAATACGGGACTGTTCGATGCTACAATAAGCCGTGACAACATACTGTTGGAATAGCCTGCCGTTTATTCTAAGTAGACTATCGTCGCCTGGCCGATCGTGGAGTTCATATGAATAGTACATTTTCATCGTCATTTTTTTGGCGGGTCATCCGTTGAGTGGTTGCTTAACAGTAAACGGCCAAGATGGTACCCATCTTCACCAAAGAAAAAGATGAGAGGAAATTGCAGTGACATATAAGAAGCGTTTAGTTTGTTGACTCACTGCAATTGCCGATTATGTTTTTCAATTATAACATCAAAATCGGTCTCCACGTCTGGTCCACCCTCAAAAACAATTGCACCAATGGAATCACCTGTAGGCAATTCATGTTGCCTTGAACCAACGATACCATACAAACGCACCTTGAATTCTGGAACATTAGCTTCTTCCATCTTATCCCGTGCTGTTCTAAACAACTGCACCAGCTGGTTGTGATCATCTAAAAGGTGAATTAAGTTCTTAACAATATCTGGCTGTAAACCATGGCCAGAATTCTGGAAATTTCGCAAGCGATTCGCAACTTCATTTTCTGTATCATAGATATACAACTGTAGAAACTGTGGCATTCCGTTTTCTTCTGGGCACATACTTCCTATCTTATGGTAAAGCTGGCCAACAATTTTAAAGACGTAAGGACCATTGCCCCTGTTTATAGAGTTGTCCAATTCTGCACCCGATGATGTCATTGCGAACATCTGGTTGTACGCACGTATATTTTCCATAAAGTGACGATTAGCAAAAAGCTCATTTATATAGGCTGGATACTCGGCATGTTCATCCAGCCTAACTTTCCCTGCATTGCAACATTTATGATACTCTGGAGAACCTCCACGCGTGCGAGTAAGCCTTTCATCGTACCAAAATCGGGCATGGCAATGATGGCAAAGCTGATCATATTTGCCCATATAGTTGTATGTGTCTGGAGGTCCTGTATTTGAATGACGAATTAGAATTGTTAAAAGGGAAAACGCATAAAAAGGAAATGTTTTTCGGAAAAAAATTAGGAATTGAATTTTGCAAATGAAAGCTGACGAAACCAATGCATTGCCATACCTTGCCTAGATCTTGCAGGTCTGGTGCGTGGATTAGGCCGTTGTCGCCTTCTGGTTGCTGATGAGTGCATTGTAACTGGAATTAATAAAAGTAACTTTTGTTTAGGAAAAGTGTAACAACGAAAAGTAATGAGCAGGTTATTTTCCATAGCAAAAGTATGCAAACCTTGAAAACGGCGTCGTTGCCTAGTTAGTGGCGGATTCAAATTTTCACTGTGAAATGCTTCGTTTGATGAAGAAGCAGTCACATTCAAAGTGGAAGGCAAAAGTAAATGACAATTGTCTTGTGTAGAATGTTGAGGAGCGCTCGTTGAGTGAGCCTCGCCTACAGCATCAAAATTTTCTGTGCCTGTAACAAAGTAAAGAACCCACTAATCAATAGCTAGGCTAGTATAAAGAAGATCAAATCAGCATAAGGTATGATAAATTACATAGCAATTTTGGAAGCTCATTAGCTGCCAAGGATGATTGGCAAAGTTCTATGGTTGAGGAAGATTGTTGTTGGGAACAGAAGTTGTCATTAAAGTTTTCCATAGGATACTGACCTGCAAGTTAGGGAAAAGAAGAATGCACACATCGTAAGCATATTCAAATAAGTTTTGATTAAAAGATATATAAGTGAAGATAACAAAACATAACATGCATCTGTTCTATATTCATTTGCAGGAGTCGATGCATCACCGTTGCCACATCTATGGCCTTCGACATTTGGAATGTCTCCTTGTTGACTGATAACAGGCGTCGCATGTTGAAAAGATGCAAAAGGCAACACGGCAGTTGTGTCACCGCACCCAGATGTTACATTAAACTTGTCGTATATCACATGGGTCGTTAAGTTTTCATGTCTTACAGGACCAATATCGGTGCGAATGGCAGCTGTGACATTTGTAGAGGTACAGGTCCTCTTACTTGCACTATGCACATTATTTGCTAACCCCTGGCCTTCTATATCTATATTATAAGACTGGGTGCCTTCAACGGCAGGTTCTAAAGAATCAAAAGAAGAAACCCTAGGCCTGGCCTTTTGTTTAGTCCTCATATTGTGTAAATCATTCCTAATCAATTGTCTAAATGTACAGGGCAACAAAAGAAAGCAAAGTTTACACAGAAGCTACGTACATGGCTAGATTTAATAGCATCATATATATATATCATTGTTACCAGTCAGTGCATGCAAAAGGAAAAAAAAAGGAAAGATCTTAAAAGCAAGGAAGACAATGTGCAGTCAGTGCATGCAAAAGGAAAAAAAGGACATAATTTACCTCACACGGATCCTTCCTAAGTATCTGCTGTTTGTAATATGGGACTGCAATGTGTTTCTTCTTTTTCACAGTTTAGTATGTAATGGTGATAAGTTTAGTATAGCTGGTGAATTTTGATGGCAAGGACATTAGTATAGAAGGTTCCTTGGTACTTTGAACCACACCACACGTGAAGTTTCACGTGGTGAATGTACTTGATGTACTTTGCACCATACCACACATGAAGTTTCACGTGCTAAATGTACTTGAGGTAAAATCAACCACAAAATTCTCATGTTTAGGTAAAAAAAAAACAAAGATAAGGTTGCATTATTTTCTTTCTTTTATTTATACGCATAGATACAGCATACTGGGCCACCAAGAAGAAAACATGGAACACGTGCAATGGGCTAAACACAGGCCCAATATTTTGGCGGGAAAAAGGTGGGGCTAAACGACGTCGTTTGAACATGTTTTAATATAAACTTGTAATGCTTTAACTGGTTGTATACTGAAGTGTACAAACAGAAAAAATAAAAGTGTGTCAATCACTTCTCATGAAAATTGGTAGTAAATTTTTATTACTGGGCTTATAATTTAATTAATTTATATAGAAATAGATTATATAAGCTTATGCATTTATATATCAAAATGAATCTTTGCATATAGTCTCTACTTTCTAGATTGAGAGTTGATTGGCACACTCAAAAAATTAATTGGGACACTCAATGTACAAACAGTTAAAGCAGTTTATTTTTACAGTACAACTGTTTAATGCACTGTTTGGAGTGTCCCAATCAAATATGGGAGTTTACGAGCTTACAGCTGTAAACTTGAAAAGAGAGAGAGAGAAGAAGAAGGAGAAAAAAAAAAAAAAAAAAACAAAACAAACAAACTTACTCCGCATTTCCTTTAATAACCTTAAGCCAATTAGCTTGATCCAAATAAACAAAGGACCTTACTGCATTTTGATAAAGTGAAAACCTAATAAGTTGTGTAATAAGCTACTCCAGACACCCCCTATAAGGGATTGTCGCGTTAGTTGAGTATAAATCAAACGCAGTTAAGACTTAAGACTAGGTTAGTCAGGGTTATCATCTTTCAAAGTACATGTGGGAGATATAAATGCACAAGTCTTCCATAACTTTTTGATTTAAACGTTATGATATATGATTGATGTATGTATCATGTATGTTTAGCCATTCAAATCCGTATCAACACTGGATTGAACTTTTTATTTCCTGAACGATTCATACACATCATGAGTAAAACTTAATACACATAAGTCACGTATGTTTGGCGAAATAGGCTGGGGCTGAGACTTATATTATAAGCCGAAATTAAATATTGTATTTTTATAAACTTGTTTGGCAAATGGACTGGGGCTGAGGCTTATTATTGCAAAATTACTAAAAACGGCATAATTAAATGAGTTTTTGTATGTGTTATAAGCAATTTATTCTTCAAAAGCCTTGGGCTAAAGTTTTTAGCCTTTTTATGGGGCTAAAGTTTTAAGCCGACTTATTATATAAGCCCTTACATAAGCCTCATAACAAACGAGACTTATTTTATCAGCCGACTTATTTTAAAAGCCCAAGACCTATGAGCTGTTATAAGCCCTTTACCAAACACAGCCAAAGTCCCATAAACATAGGGCTACTACGCCATCCCACGGTTGATGTAAAACTTTGAAGCCCAACTGAAATGAATGAAATACCAAACATGTGCGAACACAAAATATAGTTTCATATTCAAATTTTGCTACAAAGTTCAACTTTGAAAATATTCTAAGTTCTAACAAGTGTATTGGCACAAACATGGTGCCACAGGCATTATTGGTTCTAAACATTTTCCGGTCCCATTTTTGAACTTCTTAGAACACTTCTCGTTACAACATCCCGTGAGGCAACCGTCGGTGCATAACCCCAATGTAGTCTTGCAACTCTTCGTAGCTTTTGTCATCATCTCCAACTCGTTTGAACCTAGTGCCATTTTCTCCTTAGATGCCACCACTGATGGAGATAAACCCAAAAAGAAAGGTATCAAAACATGTTATGACCGAGTCCAAACTATCGATTATGAAATAATTAAAGTAAAGGAAACATAACGAGACATACCAAGAAAACATGCAAGAAGTACGAGTAGTACGGTGAGTTGCGTACGTGTTGCAGTGGTCGCCATTGTTATTGCTACCTTTGCTATTAGCTAAGGTGTTTTTGTAAGAGAATGAGATAGGAATATTTTTGTATTATTTGATGATCATAACATACAATGTAGACCTCATATATATATAGCCAGTACAAGAGAAATATATGGAAAGTACTACTAGTAATTATCTAGTCATTAATGCGCTAATCTCCTAATCTTTACTACATGAATAACTTTCTCTATATAGAGCCAATACAAGAGAAATATATGGAAAGTACTAATTATCTAGTCACTAATGCGCTAATCTCTTAATCTTTACTACAGGAATAACTCTCTCTTCAAAATTTTAAAACTTACAAGAAATTAAGCATGATTTACAATACTTTAATGCACTCAATTTTCATAATTACAAAAAAGTAAGCATATTATACAACAAAATATAACATGGTGTCATTTTAAGAGCAAAATTCTATCAAACAACATTAATGCTATTAAAAACACCCCTTCATAAAAAATTATGACCATTTAAGCACAATGTACAATAGCTGCAATCAATTTTCAAATTTACAACAAAATAAGTATAGTGTACAACAAAATACGTTTGATGTAATTTTCAGACTTACAGCATTAATGCTATTAAAGTGGTCAATGTTATTATTATTAATGACTATAATGATTACTACTTACAAAAAAGAAAAGAAAAAAAAACATAATGTACAACACTTTAATGTACATAATTTTCAGACGTACATGACAAGAAGAATAGTGTACAACAAAACACAATATTAATGCTATTTAATATAGTCAATTATTTAACTGATCAATAAATACAATTAATACAGTTATTAAAACACCTCTTAAATAAGAAATACAAATTATCAAGAATATTGTATAACCAAATTGAACACAATTTCTGCATTAAATTTCACTACCACAAATAATAAAGCACATTATACAAATATTCAAGCCCGAACGAGCAACGAGCCAAATGGGCTTGAGCCCGAACGGGCGCGAATCAAACGGGCTCGAGCCCAAACGAGCACGGGCTATACGAAATTCTTGATATCCGTAAATTTATTATCAATAAAAACATAATAAACTAAAATACATTAAAAAAAAAATTATTTCAGGGTCACTGCAACGCGCGGTTACTCTGCTAGTCTCATACTAATCATCTAGACACTAATCGGTAATCATAATAAATGTACAATACATAAACAGCTAATACAATTGATAACTAACAGTTTTTATTAGCAAAATTTAATTGTTGGTGATTTGATTTTGTCTCATAAGTAGTATATATCATGGACCTACACGTTATTATCTTTTGCAAAAGCAAAAAGATTCGTAATCTCGTATTTGCTTTTCGGTGCTATCAAATATCCACCGTTATTAAAAGATTTGTTTCCCTCTTATTACTAAATAAAAGTAATATTTGCTTTATAGTAAAGATTGGATGGGACAAAAAAATAGGCATTTTGAATTATGTCAATATTGATGAACAACTTTATGTCAACCAAACGAGTACCCATGCATAGTAACGAGATTTTATAGCGACAGATAGTTTATTGATAAAAAAAAGTTTATAATAAAAGTTTGAATATTTGGAAATTAAACATAATGTTTTGAAACCCGATTCGACCCGGGTGGTTCAACCAGTTGAGCCGTTCCGGTCAAAAAATGGGTGGATTTAAACCGGGTCAACTTGCTAGGTTTGGTCGAAAACAGGTCAAATTAAACCGGGTCAACCCGTCGGGTTTGAAGCATCCGGGGTCAACCCGGTTTGTGTTTTAATTGGTTGTATTTAATTTGGTAGATATGTTTTTAATTGGTTGTACAATGTGAATAAATCATTGTACTTTTAAGTAATGGGGTGTTTTAATAAGAGTATTAATTACATTATTTTTCTCTCACATATGACCAAGTGTTGAAAACTCAACTTTTCACTTTGACAGTTTTTCCTTTATAAGTAGTATAAATTTGAGTATTCGTATAGCGTCAAATAGTTTTAGTAATAAAATAAAATTTAGGTGTTATAAACAAAAAGTAATAAAATAGTTTGAATATTTAGGAATTAAACATAATTTTTTGAAACTCGGTTCGACTCTGGCGGTTCAACCAGTTGAACAGTTCAGGTCAAAAAAATGAGTCAAATTAAACTGGGTCAACCCGTCA
>JARVZY010000641.1:0-24659 GCA_030686995.1 Artemisia argyi
TCTATCGAATCCACGCATTCTTCCTTGAACTTTTTCTAGATACATGTCTTCAGTGTCATTTAGATAAAGGTCAGGAAAGTCTGCTTCGGAGAATTTGTACTTCTTTTCATCTTGTCTTTTAACCACAATCTCATTCATGAACATGTAGTTAAACCGTTTCGACTCTTGAATCTCCAAGATAGCAATGATCTTTGACTTATGCTTCACATTCTCCAATGATTTGGTGTCTAATCTGTGAGTATAACCGAGACGATGACGTTCTGGCCAGTGCTGAATCTCGTGTAAAGCATCTCTGTCGTAAGCTACGATAGAGTCGCTAAATACTGGAGTAGATTCTTCAATTGCAAGAACTTCGTATCTTGCGGCTGGTACTGAGATAGTCAATGAGGAATCATATTTCTTCTTAGATTTCTCTTGGGTGAGTTGGAGGTTACGAAGATCTTTGTTGAAGAAGAAGCTGTAAGGTAACTTTGGTTTTTCGGGAAATCCTTGTAGAGGTAATGGTTTAGTCCAATCGGTGAAGTAAGGCTTTTCGTGGTTTTTGGAATTGATGTCAAAATTCACTTCAGGGTTTAGCTAGTGAAACTTTCCAGACATTGCACTAGCTATATTCTGCATGTGAAATTCGTATTCCATCTTGTTTCCAGATCTGGATTTTAGGAATTCCTGTGCATCCCGATTGATTCTTCTGAGCTCCGCCTTCGTAAGTTTCTCAATCTGAAGCTCCTTCATCATAACCTGAGTATATTGCAGTGAATTGACTGGAAGAGGTTCTTCATCTTCAAGAGGAGGTTGAGCTTTGACCAATTCTGTCAACCAATCATTTTCAGGTGTGTCATCATTGTCGAGCCATGAATGACGTCTTCTTTCCTTTGATTTCTTAGACTTGGATGTAGCATCCTTGTCTTTAGCTTTTGATGGTAACGATGGTCCAGGTTAAGAATCGGGAATAGGGGAGGCCCGGTAATCGGTATCGGGTTGCCCTTCATAATCATCAGTTGGGTGCATAAGAGTTTCTTCTTCATCTGTGGGACCTTGACCAGTAGCTGAAGTGTGTTGCTGATTTCCAGGAGGAGTAGGATCCTTTTGTGGTTGGTGAGAAGATGATGGACCGGTACTGGACTTGTGTTTCTTGCCTTTAGAGTTAGGGTCTAGGTCATCATCTTTCCTTGTCCTCTTAAGGGTTCCAGCAGCGTCTTTGCACGACTCTTTAGACAAGTTGGCAGAAATAGCATCGACAAGTGCTTTTTCTTCAGTAGTCTGTGTGGTTTTGTAGGCAACTTTGTCGTAGAGTTGAGCAAGCAGGTCATCGAATGATGGTTCAGGGATGGTTGAAGTTGGTGCAGAAGCTTTAGTAGGGTGAAGCGTGAAGGGTGTTGTTGACAGCATTTTCTTTACAACACTTCTGATCCTGTGCTCCAAGTTGTCCCTGATAGGTACAATAAGATTTGTAACTTCAGGAGTAACAATTTCAACCAGATTGTCAGTAAGATAATCTAGTGTGAAAGTCCTGATCATTCCTATCAAGTCAGCTTTCATGAACTTATCGATCTTCTGCTTTGCCTCCTGAAAGTCTTCAACTTGTTTAGCAAGAATGGTGACCATAGTTGTGAGAGTGTTGACTTGCTCCTGAAGATCAACTGGTTTAGTCGGTTCATTGATTGATTGTTGCTTAGATGCGGTTTCAGAAGGTGTAGGAGATGAATGCTCAGGTGATGATTCAGATGACGACTCGTTGTGAGAACTTGAAGAAGAAGCTGGAGGAGTTGGATCCTTTGGTGGAGAGTCTTGAGGAGGTGGAGGTTGCTGTGAAGATGTCTGCTTAGATTGTGAAGATGATTGAAGGAATATGTTGGTGTCGAATGCATCCTTTTCTTCATTTTCTTTTCTTCTGCGTTCCTCTTCTTCCTGTGCAAGAAACTCTGGAGTAGTGAAGTGGTCAAATTCCAGATCCGTAGCAACGTTCTCCTGTTCGCCAACATTCTCCTCTATATTTGCAGTCTCAGTCATAGTGATGTCTCCTGTATCATCCGTGTCTTTTACTTCGTCATCAGGTTGTGAGGCTGGTTCTAAAATAGTAGACACAATGGGAGGAACTATGCTACTTGTAGCGCCTTCATGCTCAGGTTGATTGACAGGTGGTGTTGAAGGTTAAGATTGAAGTCGGCTGTGGAGTGCTGCTTCCCTCTGTTCTTTGGGAAATTGCTTTTCTTCAGCTCGTGTGTCGGCAATTATGCTTTTCAATTTCCTTTTGTCGACCAATTGTTCAACGATTGGTTCGTCTTCTTCATCATCATTGGGTTCATTTATCGTGATCCCTTTTCTCTTTCTTGAATCTGCTTCAAAGGTTTCAAGACTTTGTTGAATAGCAATCTCCGTCTCAGGAAATGCTTCTTCAGGTCTCTTACTCTTCGTTCAAAGTCTTCCTCTTCTTCTTCAGATTCTGTGTCAAACTCAGAGTCGCTTTCAGAGGGTGGCGGTGTAGGTTCATCTTGAAGAGCGAACTTTGGTGTTACCTTCTTCTTAGGCTTAGTTGCAGGCTTAGGTTTGGGTGTAGGTTTAGGTTTGGTGGAAGTTTTAGTTTTGGCAGAAGGTTTGGTTTTGGGAGTAGCCTTTGACTTTGTCTGCGGTGAGCCAGTGGTGCTTGTAGTACTCCCAGATTTGACACTTCCTTTACTGCGAGTCTGTATGGTAGCTTCTTCCTGTATCCCATTTAAGCATCATCGTAGAATTTGTAGTTCAAACTTTTCTTGATATTGTCATTAAGAAGATATTCGGGAAGCCTCATTCCTTTTTTCTTGGTAGAGGAAGTGGTCATCTTGACAAAAGAGATGGTGAAGCCATCCTCGAAGAGGTGCTTAGGCTCATTAGGGTCTCCCATTCTTTTGTTGAATTCCGGTGTGTCTTTGCAGAAATATTCAATGAGAAGCTTTGTGAATCTTGTAAACGGGATCATAGTCTTTTCACGTCCGGTTTGGATGCTGTAGACTATATCGTTTATTATTGGAACTGCAAAGTCAATAGGTGACATGGTCACCATTCCCCAAAATGCTTATAAATGCTCAAGTCTGGGATGTTCGTGACCACTTTTTCTTCCTGATATAGATCTTACAACTAACAGACAGAATGTTCTCCAAGTCTGAGGTATGTTCTTCGCATTGAATCTGGAATGCTTAATCAGAGGTAAGTCGTCTTGAACATCATATCCTAGGTCAATGAAGAAATCCAGGAGATCCAGTTCAGGCAGTACTGGAGCAAATTCATTGTCAGGTTGAGGCAGAAGGAAGACTGTACGAAGGACATCGTGATCTACAGTGTAGACTTGTCGATCCAGCGTAATAGTGAAAGACTCATCATCTAAATTAACCTTTGCCTTAAGCCAGAACTGATGAAGGTAGAACACAGGAACTGAAGTAGATTTGTTGAGCAGATGCTTGCATGGATGTGCAAGGAGAATATCTTTGACAATCCTGCACGAGTTCTCAGGAATTCTCAATTTGTCAAAGTCAACTCGAGGATTGTTATTGCCAATTTTAACGTTGTAGTCAGCGGGAGTGATGTCATCCATGGTGAGTAGTAGAAGAGTTTGTTCAGGGACATTCTCGTTGTGTTTAGCCATGTTAATCTGAAAAACATTATCATAAACCAAACATCCAGATTTGTTACGTGTTAGCACGATTGCAAAGTTTGATTATAGATAAGCATTTAGAGTCATTTAAGCACAGATGGTTTCATTTATTATATGTATTGTGATGAATGCAGTATACTTAGGCAAATTTGGAATCATGAAGCATCAATATATCCATATAGACACTGAGATTATCCAAGATACATAATCACATTACACAATACATCTAATATAAATCATCATCACAATATACATGTTTTCGAAATTACAAAGGTACAATGTTCTCGAAATAATACAAAAAGACAAATTTTATCGCGAACACACTAAGACATAACATGTTCTCGAAAAAGTTACAAGTACCAAGTTTTTCGAAAATCAGACAAAAAGGAATATTTTCGCAAACAAACATAGTGAGCATTTTCGAAAATATTTCCAGATGTATTTTCGATAAAAGTTTATCGAGAACAGATCTATTGAAGTATTTTTGAAAATACTCGTTGTGAGTGATTGCGAAAAACATTGTCTTTAATTGTGATCTCGAAAATATGACCAAAGATGAAACTATTTCGCAAACACATGTACAATAATTTTCGAAAAGATATCAAGGTATATTTTTCGGGAAAAATACAAAGTCTTGAGATCTTTTCGAAAACCCTTGATAGGTGTGTTTTCGAAAATTTTCACTAGAGCTGGTGTTTGCAAAAATGCGTTTTCGAAAAACTCTTATACAAGAATTCTTGAAATCCTGTCAACGTACATTTTTTATAGCAATATGCTTTTCCAAAGATTGAAACCTGTCGTAAATAATTATAAACAACGATGAGAAACATGGAATTAACATGTATGCTATAATTTCGAAAAAATGGCAAGAACACGATTTCGAAAGAAACACAAGAGTATGAATCCACTTATGATTGCTATGACTAGTTAAACTTTTATCATTCATAGGAACAAGTTAAGCACAAGCAACATGCTAGATAAACATCATACGAGAATAACCCCATTTGAACGAAAAACCCCACTCATCGAGAATCAAGAACACATGGATATGGGTCAAATTAAAGGGCATAGCAATGATCTTTACACACATAACAACAAATCCCACCAACAATTTTAATGAAACAAACATCAAAACCACAAAAACCAAATCGGCATAAACCCTAGATTTCGAATTTTGCTCAAACATGATAGAAAGTGTGATTAAATGATATAGGTAAGTTAGAAACATGTAATGTAACAAAACCCCTTTCAAAAATCAACCCCCCAAACACGTTATGTAAAATTTCGAAATTCTCTAACCCTAGGTTTTCAAATCGAGATAACATGAAATCTAACCGTTAGTTTTGTGATTAAACGAAAACCATTGTTAGAAATTGTCTAAAGATCACGTAGAGCCTTACGGTTTGAAGATTGGTAGCTTGGATTTCTTGTTTGAATTAGAGCCGTGGATTTGCAAAGAGTATAAGTATTGATATTTTGATGTTTTAGAAAAAACGGGTATGTGATTTTTGTAAATGTAGTGTTATTTTGAAACTTTGCCCTTTTGACACTTTTAGTCCCCTAACTACTAGTTTTGTAATAAAAGTCCAAGAGTTAGATACAAGTAGTTAAACAATGGCAATTTTATGAAAATATACTCCTTATGACATCGTTTTGAGAAAAGAAAAAATGATTTGAGATATCCATAACTTCCTGAAACAACGCATCTAAAGGAAATATGCAAGTATACCGTTTTGGAAAAAATGAGAACAAACTGTGAGCGTGTCTCCCCCTCAACACTTGTAAAATAACAAGGTGTTGAAAGGAAGCGATATACTTGCGTTGTTGGTTTTTTTTTTTTTTTTTTTTTTTTTTTTTTTTTTTTTTTTTTTAAGATAATAGAGAAAATCTTTTTGTGTTTTTGAGGTTTTGGAAAATATGAGAAAACAAAATTATTTTACAAAGATAGTTTTGTATTTGATGTTTGATATTTTACTTTTGTTTTAGAAACTTTTCCAGATCATCTGGTGTCAAACATCGCATACCAATTTGGTGAACCAAACTAGCAAACCTTGATGGAGCTAAGGCTTTTGTAAGTAAGTCCGCCAATTGGTACTCAGTGCCCACAAAATATAATTCAACTGTACCCTTCTCGACATGCTCCTTGATGAAATGATATCGGAGATCAATGTATTTGGATTTGCAGTGATGGACTGTGTTGCAGGAGATTGCAATGGTGCTTTTGGAATCGCAGTAGATCGGAATCTTATTGAATAGGTAGCCATAGTCTTTAAGTTGTGATCTCATCCAAATGACTTGAGCACAACAAGCAGACATAGCTACGTATTCAGATTCTGTTGATGACAGTGAAGTGCAGTCCTGCTTCTTTGATTGCCAAGACACAAGTTTATCTCCAAGAAACTGTAAGCCACCTGATGTACTTTTTCGCGTGTCTAAGCATCCTGCATGGTCAGCGTCTGAAAAAGCTATTAATTCAATACCAGAATCCTTCGGATACCAGATCCCCAAATGGATGGTTCCCTTTATGTATCGAAGGATTCTTTTTGCCTCATTGAGGTGTTTCTCAGTTGTTTTAGACTGATATCGCGAACACATATAGACAACAAATACAATATCAGGTCTGCTAGATGTGAGATACATGAGGGACCCAATAATACTTCGGTATTTGGTAGGGTCAACATGAGTCCCATGTATATCAGCATCTAGTTTTGTGGAATTGGCCATGGGTGTATTCATTGTATCACAGCTTTGCATTCCATGTTTCTTTAAAATCTCAAGAGCATATTTGGACTGATTTAGAAAAATTCCACGGGGTGATTGATGAACTTGTAGTCCTAGAAAGAACTTAAGTTCACCCATCATGGACATTTTGAAATTATCTGTCATTAATTTTGCAAAATCCATTGAGTAATTTTTGTTGGTTGAAGCAAAAATAATGTCATCGACATAAATTTGAACGATTAATAAGTCCATCCCGTATGTTTTTGTAAATAGTGTTGGATCCACCGAGCCTAGAGTAAAATCATTAGCCAATAGGAATTTAGAAAGCTTATCATACCACGCCCTGGGGGCTTGCTTGAGACCGTAGAGAGACTTCTTAAGCTTGTACACATGATTGGGACGTTCTGGATCGACGAAGCCTTCAGGTTGACTGACATAAACCACTTCACGGAGTTGACCGTTCAGAAAAGCCGTTTTCACGTCCATTTGATAAACAATCATATTCCGATGAGCAGCAAATGCTAAGAATATCCGTACAGCTTCAAGTCTAGCTACTGGAGCAAAGGATTCTTCAAAATCGATTCCTTCTTCTTGAGAGTATCCTTTAGCTACCAAGCGTGATTTGTTGCGTATGACAGTGCCTTCTGCATCCAGTTTGTTTTTCCAGATCCATTTTAATCCAATGACAATGATTCCTTCTGGTTTTTCAACCATTTCCCAGACTTCTAATCTTTGAAAGGATTCGAATTCTTCTTGCATAGACTCAATCCAGTTTTCATAAGTCATAGCTTCTTTGACATTTTTGGGCACGGTTTCACAAACTGTGAGTGCATAAATGCAAGTTTCACCGTCTGTGTGAAGGCGTTGTCTTGTCATAATTGGTGCATCTGGATGGCCAATAATTTGAACTAAGGGGTGATATCTAGTCCATTTGTGTGTCGAGGGATGAAGTTGATAATTATCTCGCAAGTGAGCAGGACCCAGATTGCGTGTAGATAACTCAGCAATGTCGGGGACAGGTTGAGCCTGTGCAAATGGGTTAATGAATTGTTCTTAGTCATGCTCTGTGGTTTGTGGAACTGATAAAGGTATGGAGTCTCCAGCTGATTATCGTGAGTTGGACCCGGTTTGTTCTGTTGTTGTAGGTGATATGATTGGAGGACCGTCTCTTCCAACAGTTGTTGTTGTTTGTTGAGGTGTATAAGGTACTTGATGTTGATCAAGATGTGCAGTGGAATTTGGTGTGGCCTCAGATGGACGGTTAACAGGCGTATCATCAAACAATAGAGCAAACAAGGTTTCCACTTCTTTACGGGAAAGTGACAACGTTTCAGCCGAAGATACCGGAAAGTTTAGACGGTTGGATGCGGGTCCTAAGCTGTTGTGCTTAGAAGCCATGTGAGTGAGTTCATCAAAATTAGAATGAATAGTTTCTTGAATTTCCCTAGTACGACGATTCCATATCTAAAAGCCTTTTGAATTTTCACAGTATCCAACAAATATTCCAATGTCAGCCTTTGCTTTAAGTTTACCTAGATCATCACGATCATTGACTGGGTAACATAGAGCTCCAAATACATGAAGGTAACTGATGTTCGATTTCCTTTTGTGAACAATCTGATATGGGGTTTTGTGATGGGGTTTTGTGATGGCGTTTTGTGATCAAACAACGGTTTTGAGTGTAACATGCGGTTGAGACAGCTTCTGCCCATAAGTAATCTGGTAATTGAGAATTGCTTAACATCGTTCGAGCAGCTTCCACTAACGTTCTGTTGCGTCTTTCGACTACTACATTCTATTCGGGTGTTCGTGGAATGGATGTTTGATGTTCAATTCCCACTTTCTCAAAATACGACCTTAGAGTCTGATTCTTAAATTCTGTGCCATTGTCTGTTCTAACAATTCTAACTGTCTTGCGTAGTTGAACTTGTATTTTGGTGTGAAAGGTGATGATCATTTGAGGAGCTTGATCTTTACTTCGAAGAAAATAAACCCAAGTCCAGGGAGAGTAATCATCAACAATTACTAAAATGTAGCGTTTACCGTTGATCGTTTGAACACGCATCGGACCACACAAATCCATATGAAGCAGTTGTAAAACATGATTAGTAATGTGTTCAGGTTTTGAGGGAAAATGAGCACGGGTACTTTTTCCTTGTTCACAGGCTGGACATAGGTGATCTTTGGCATAGCGGAATCTTGGAAAACCTTCAACTAGTTTGAGACGAGCGAGATCAGTCATTGTTTTGAAATTCAAGTGAGAAAGGCGTCTGTGCCATAACCAGGATTTAGTCATTTCAGCTTTGGATAGAAGACAGATAGGAGATGAAGCAATCATATCAGACATTGAAATTGTGTAAAGATTAGTGTCACGTTTGCCGGACATCAAATCATTTCCTTGTAGATCACGAACAAAACAAGTTTTCTCTCGAAATGCTACTTCTAAATCCCCATCACAGAACTGACCGACTGAAAAGAGATTGTGACCCAAGCCTTCAACATAATAGACTCTGCTAATTTCAATATTCCCATTCACATAGTCGTCGTAACCCATGATTAAAGCGTATTGATCATTCCCGAATCTGACAGTTCCAATAAACTTTGAGACAAAGTTAGTTAACAGTTTGAGATTGCCTGTCATATGTCGGGTGCAACCGCTATCAACAATCCAGAGAACGATCTGAACCACCTGCATCACAAATAGACAACAGAGATGGAACAGAAGTAAGGGTGGAGCCTGAAAAAATAGTGGGTTCCTGTTGGTTAGAAACACAAGTATTTAACAGTTTAGGAATCCATTTAAAATTTGGTTTGTATTGTAACCAACGTTGCCAATTCCAACTAGTTTTTGCTTTGTTTTTGGTAAATGCACTAGCTTTTGGCGAGTTCATAGATTTGTTGATTTCTGATCTTGGTTTGCCTACAACATCATTTGAAACGGTAGTTGCCATTTTTCCTAATGTAGACTTAGAGGCAGTAGTGGGCCTAGAAGGAAAGCCGGATCTACGTTTCTTTTTACGATGTAAGAGATTATTAGCTACACATTTAGTATGATCACCAGATAACACACTTTGACGACAAAACACATAAGATGCATTAATATTCAAAACATTTGAAGGTTCAGCATTCGTTACATTAAGATTTTGATTATAATTTTCCAGATTAGAATCTAAATCAGATGCAACATGAGTTTTATTCAAGTTCCTAAGGTGAGCTTCTACTTCTTGCACTTCTAGTGTTCCTCTTCTACGTTGCCAGAGCCTAGTCTTTTTAGTCTTCTTAACGGTTTTTGGCTTTGGGCTGCTAATGCTCTTAGGGGAAACTAGTCCTATAGAAGTGGAAGAACTAACATTAGAACTCTTAGCATGATTACCCTTATCTGTTCTGTCTATTTGAAACATTCCTGGTGCTATCACTGTGGTGTCAACAAACTTACCTTTTTGAAGTAGCTTAATTTTCTCTTTCAAATCAATGATGATGTGATTTTTGTCCTGAATATCAGACTCAAGTAAACCATTGCAATAACGAATGTCATCGCGGTTTTGTTGCCATTCAACGTTTTTAATTTTTAACTCCGCAATTTCTTTTTCATATTGAAGACATTTGTTTTTTAGAAAAGCATTTTTATTTTGTAGTTGCAATTCGGTTTCAAGACTTTGAGCTTGACATCATTCAAGCCTTTGTTTGAGTTGACAAATTTCGTTTGAAAGTTTATTTTTCACATCATCACTGTTTTGACGCAACGTTTCATATTTATGTTTCAATGTTTCAGCTTCTGATTTCAGCAAATCAATATCAGCACAGTAATTTTCAAATACCGTAGCATTGCTGGAATAATAGAGATCATTCATGATGAGAGTATGAATATCAGCTGTGAGAAGTTGTTCCAAGAGTCGATCAGAATCCATTTTCAAAAATCGATTTTTGCGTTGTTGAACCAAAATTGCATTTTCATTTAGAGCGAAAATGTTTTGCATATCTTTAACTTCTTTTTGAAGTTCCTGTTCCTAACGAGTAGCACAGTGACGAAAATTTTGAACCAAAGGCAGAAATTGTTTTTGAAAAATGTCTCGCTTTTCGCGCTCGTAAGCTGATTGAAAAGTAGAAATTTTAATTTCTGAATGATGTGCAATTACGTTTTCCAAGTTTTCGATGCCTTTCATGAACGTTTTAAAATAGTCTAAAACTTTACAACGTGTTGATAAGGGTGTCACAGTACCAGAAGATGGTAATGGACCATTTACTTGTGCCACGGGTTTGACAAGAGCCCCATTGGAAGATGAAACATAAAGACTCAGTTACATACCATGATTTCTCAGGTATTTCTTTTGATGGAACAAAAGATTTTGAAATGTGAGGAGCTTTTGAGTAATCATATGGTTTGCAATATTCAACTTGACTCATTTTTTATCAACTCTTTTCTTCAAGTTCGTATTCTTCCTCAATATTATGTATAATAACACGCACAACATTATTATCCATCAATTGATCCATACTGCAAAGCTTAGGAATTGTTTTGAATGCAGTGCGAAGAAAAGTGGATCTGTAATCGCTAATGGCAAAACCTTTATCGTGTCTTGGTTTTAAAGTAAACTTTTGAATTGTCGTTACAGATTCTCCATGTTTATAAACGATATTTTGAAAAGCTTTAATTTGACGTTCGAGAGTGATATTTTCTTCAATTAAAGAATTTTCTTTTTCTCGTTTTTGCACTTTATGTTCATAAAATTCCTGTTTGCAAGTTGTTACCTCTGTTTGTGTTTTTGAAAGTTCCTTTTGAAGTTGTACAACTTGTTTTTGAAGATCATGTTTATCATTTTTCAGTTTGGAAACCAATTTACCGTTTGACTCAATTATGTCATATATTTGCTTTTGAAGATTTTGTTCTTTGACATATGATTCCTGAAATGACTTTTCAAAGCACTTTTTACGTTGAACTGCATTTTGAAAATGTGAAAGTTGTATTTTATAACATTCAATGTCCTTTTTCAAAACGGCATTAGTTTCTTTCAAAACTTTAGTTTGCTCGTCCATTATGTGAGTAGGAGGAAGTTGTTCATTAAGTTGTTTGGCCATGACAGTACAGTCAGGATCTGGATCAGAGGAAGGTTCATGTTGTTCAATATTGTTATTTTTGTCTTGCTCAATAGGATCATCAAATGAAACGACAGTGTCATCATCAAATATAACAACTGTGTCTAATTGTTCATCCTCTTGAGAAGATAAAAAAGATTCAGATGGAACAACTTGCGCCTTATCTGATTCAGAAGCAGAGGGTGATGCATTAAATTCTATGGAGCATGTGGTTAGGTCATGTACCTGAGACAAACCATCAGTGGTGAACACTGGGCCTGAATCATTCAACTGATGTTCCTGCATGTTGGCCATAAGCATCACAGCTGCATTGGCTTCAAGATCTTCCATATCATCATCGTTGTAAGCATTAGCGAAGAAACTGTTCTCTTGTTCATTGAAGGTTCCTTCCTTTTCATCTTTGAGAGCCATTAGTAATGCCTGCTTGTGAAACTGACTGCCGCGGGTTCTCGGTTTTGGACATGCTGTTGCAATATGACCTTTTTCGTTGCAGTTGTAGCACCATATCGCATTCCCAGATTATGTATTGCCATTTGCCACATTGTCATTTCTTCGCTGAGGAGCACCTGAATTGTTTCTGAATCCCCCATTGTTGTTGAGTCTTTGTCCATACCCAGAATTTCCAGAATACCCTCCTGATCCTAAACGTCCAGGATTGCGGTTCTGAATCTCAACTCGACCATCTTGATTGACAGCTTGATTCCTTGTATTTGATGAAGAACAAAGACGGTTGTTGGTTTTGTTAGAGAATTTGCTAAAAGCACGAGCAATAAGAGCAAGTCCTTGATTCAATGTGTTGACGTCTTCATCATCATCGTCAATCTGATTAGAATAATACATGCTATCATGGTTGTCATATGGAGCAGGTTGAGAAGAAGCGTATTGCGAGGATGATTCATATGGGACCATTTTGTGTGAGGTAGCAGGTTGCTGGTAACTGAAATAATTCTATTCCTGAACAGAAGCATGATTAGACATCGGAGGATGTGCAGCATGAGATTGAGCAACGAGTGCTAGGGGATTAGAAGTAGGTGGTGGTGTATATCCTCCTCGTGCGGCTCTATCTTTTTCAACTTCAGACTCATATTGCTTGAGATAGTCGTACAACAAACCATAAGGATCTTGATGAAGATTCTTAGCTTGTCTCACAAATGTCACATACTTTTGCCACTCGGAACCCAGACTACTAACAAACTTTGTATTGACAGCGATCCTTAGAAGGTGTACTTCATGTCTCTCTAAGTCGTTGACGACGTTGGTGAAACGATGATAGTAAGATTCAAGTGATTCCCCTGGTTCGATCATGAAATTAGTGTATTCCAAGTAAAGTTTAGATTCCATGTCTTTCTTTATCAGTTGTGTGCCTTACATAAGTAGATGGACGTGTTCCCACATAGCTTTTGCAGTTGTCTGAGCATCAACACTTCTGAATATGATATTTGGTATTCCCTGAAGTATGTAAGACATAGCATACTTATCTGCTTCACAATGATGGTGTTGTTCAGCAGTAAGTGCAGACTCAGGAACTTGCACAGCAGTTGGAGCTACTGGGGGATCAGCAGATGGGTCACCTCCAACGTAGTTAACAGGCCACTGAAACGGTCCTTCAAGGATAACTTGTTTCATGTACTTACCATTGGGTTTCTTGAGTTCTATAAACCTTAAGAATCGACTTGCCCACTAAACATAATTACCCGGTGTTAGCATTAGTGGGGTGTCAATAGATCCTGCTTCATGTCTGGATTGTTGAGTTGAAATGACTTCACACATCCTGTCAAACCAGTGAGTTGGTTTTGATGGGAGTTGGCCTTGTTGTTGTGACATTGGATAGGATTGTTGCATTGGAACCATCTGATGTTGTTGCATGAGAAGATGTTGTTGTGAGTAAACCGGTTGTTGATAATATTGTGGTGATTGTTGATACTGTTGTTGTTGCTGATGATACTGTTGATTCTGATGTTGCTGAGGATGGTTAAAGTTGTAGTATGTGGTTGAGACATATTGAAACACTTTGTGTGAAAAGATGGATCTTGTAGAAGGTATAGGTTATAGGTTAAATTTCGAAAAAAACACTTGCACAACAAAGATTGCAAAATCTGATGCTTAAGTGATTGCGAAAAAAAAAATGGACTTGAGAGATGTCGAAACTTTGGATGATTATAATCTCGAAAACTGTTGAATATGGAGATTGCGAAACTTGGTGAGTGTAGAATATTTTCGAAACTGGTTAAAGTTTGCGAAAGTAAGTGATTTCGAAAAAATGTAGTATTTTCGAAAACACAATCCCATGTACAAAATTTCGAAATTATACAATTTCGAAATTAATCCAAAAGTCAAAGTACTTTTTTTTCTTATACAAGAGAGAAAATACTGAGTGCACGATTCGTAAGTCGATTGGAAGCAATTTTAAGCGATTTCGAAACTGTGACAATGTAGTGATCTCGAAAAGTTGACAGATTTATGTTTTTCAAAGAAAGCTTACCAAAAACTAAATTTTATTGAAAGATTCTTGTACTTTTATGTATAAAGAGGTAAGATCTTCAAGAAAGTTGAAAACTTGATACACTTTTTCAAAAATGAAAATATTTTCGAAAATAAGTACAAAAATTCAAGTCGTGTTTATTTGATGAAATTTTGGAACTTTTTTGTTTGTTTTGATTTGTATCACAAGTTTGTAAGCAAAGATGTGATATAAACCAAGAAACAAGCAAGAAAGTAAGAAAGTTTTATCAAAAAAACGAAATAAAATAGAGATAGAAGTTCGATTTCTAAGAAAAACACAAGCTACACCTTCATATGGCGAATGATACCACTTGTTAGGTACCCATATTGATTTCACACAAACAAGAATGAGATAGATATTAGGATGGGATGATTATGAGAATGAGAGAATTAGAATTGCAATAGTTTCTTTAAGATATTCAAATAACCAACCAAATTTACAAATGACATAAGCTATCTATTTATAGGGAAGGAGCTAGGGCAACACTCCCTCTCCTCCCTTTCATGAAAACGTGTGGGCTTAAAGCCCATGTACCATATGTCTTAAGTCTAGTAAACTTGTAACATTACATAAGTGTAAGTAAATAATAACTAAGCAACCTAATATTATTATAAATGACCGAGACTTGATAAAATAGTAAAAAACGGACTAATACATAACAAAACAGACGAAAGCATAAAGAAGAAAACGAAAATGTAAAAAACCGGTCGAAAAACATACGAAAATGTAAATAAGGGACAAAAAAACCTTAGAAAACAGACAAAAAAGTAAAAAAAAAATGTCAAAAACATAAAAAAGTGGACGAAAACCTAAAACAACAAACGAAAATGTAAAAAAAAATGATGAAAACGTAAAAAAAACAGACGAAAACATAAAATAACGGATGAAAACTTAAAAAGACGGACAAAAACGTAAAAAAACATACGAAACGTAAAAAACGGTCGAAAACGTACTAAAACGATAAGAAGCGGACGTAAACGTAAAAAAACTTGTGAAAAAGAAAAAGGAAAAGAAATAAAGGGTACTTCAATAGCACAAAAAATATTCTTGGAAAAAAAAAAGAAAAATAAAAAAGAAAGAAGTACTTGAATAGCTTAAAAAAACAAACGGTTTTTTTCTTTTTTGCAGATGAAGAGCTTATATGTACCTCTTCTTCTGTAGACATGGTTTGCAGATAAAGAGGTAAAACTCTAAAAAATAAACGACACCTAATATGTCAAGTTAACAAGCTGACATGATTGGGTTGGTTGATATGAGTATGAAATAATTAAATGCAATAATTAGTTTTTACCAACATACATTTTTTTTAAATCACAATCATATTGTTGTATGGTTTTCAATTGTATTTCATGTGATCTTTATTATTATTCGAAGTACATTAATTATCACAACTTATAATCACATTGTTTCTATGGCTTTTCGATTATATTTCAATCGGCTTTTGCCAAAATACATCATTACAATTTACAATCACATTGTTTTTATGTTTTTTTGTTCAAGGGTTGTCATATGATCGATCCGTGTTTATCACAATACATCATTACAATTTATAGTCACGTTATTATTTTAATGCCTTTTCAATTATATATCATATGATCCGTATATGCCGAAACAACATTATTACAATTTACAATCACATTATTTGTGTGTTTTAATCGTTTATATCTATATTCTATATGATCAACCTCAATTTAATTAGGGAAACACATTACTAGTCACATGATTTCAGCATTCATAAAATTGTTTCTTTACTTATTTATTTCAATTGAAATGATGATATAACCATGATTGAAAAAACTTAATAATAACGTGACTACAAAAATGGTACAACAAAGTATGTTGGTAAATGAAAATCATATTTAACAAAATGAGAAACACCAAAAAGTTGTCTCACTCGTCATCCGCCATGCATTTCTACAAGAAAGAAATCTGAACACAAATTCTTATATAGTAACACACAAGACGCAAACACCTATAAATATATTAACCTCATTCTTTCAACTTCCTCACACCTCCCATAACTTGTCACCTTCTTCACAACTAACCAACTTCTTTCCTTCATTCTTGGCACTTCACCTATGTTCAAGAAGATTATGGAGGATAATTCTTCCGATAGCTCCGCATTTTACCGCCGCCGAGAGACAACGACGTCAGCGTCGCCAACTCTAGGAGAGCTGTTAAAATACGTGGGAGATACAAGAAAAGATGTATCAGAAGATACTACTACTCCAGCACATCGTGTGCTAGAGATGAGTGAAACTAGCAACGAGCCTCGCTCGTTGCCTTTTGTTTTGTCTTTTAGTAACTTAACATATAGTGTTAATGTTAGTAACAAGATGTCTTTGTTCGGGAGTAAGAAAAATGCTTCCGCGACTTCCGTTGAGGCCGTAGGTGGTGAGAGATTATTTTCTAGGCAAAAAGTGTTGTTGAATGATATTTCGGGACAAGCGAGGGACGGGGAGATACTCGCGGTCCTGGGCGCAAGTGGCTCGGGGAAATCGACGTTGATCGATGCTTTAGCGAACCGAATCGAAAAGAAAAGTTTAAAAGGAATGATTACGTTAAACGGTGAACAACTCGAATCAAGGTTATTAAAAGTTATTTCAGCTTATGTCATGCAAGATGATCTTTTGTTTCCTATGTTAACTGTCGAAGAAACACTTATGTTTGCTGCTGAGTTTCGTTTACCTCGTACTTTGTCCAAGTCAAAAAAAATGTTGCGAGTTCAAGCCTTGATTGACCAGTTAGGCCTTAGGAACGCGGCTAAGACGGTTATAGGCGATGAGGGACATCGAGGTGTTTCAGGTGGGGAAAGAAGGCGTGTTTCGATAGGTATCGATATTATTCACGACCCCATTATTTTGCTACTCGATGAGCCTACTTCGGGGCTTGATTCCACTAGCGCGTATATGGTTGTAAAGGTTTTACAACGTATCGCGCAAAGTGGAAGTATTGTGATCATGTCGGTCCACCAACCGAGTTACCGTATACTCGGTTTACTGGACCGGTTGTTGTTTTTGTCTCGTGGACAAACTGTTTACAGCGGGTCACCCGCGAATCTTCCTTTGTACTTTTCTGATTTTGGTCATCCGATCCCGGATAAGGAAAATCGGACTGAGTTTGCGCTAGACTTGATACGCGAGCTAGAAGGTTCACCTGGAGGAACTAAAAGTTTAGTTGAGTTTAATAAGTCTTGGCAAAATTTGAAGAGGTCGTCACGAAATAGTATCGGGTATGAAACACCGACACACGGCTTATCTCTTAAAGAAGCGATAGGCGCTAGCATTTCGCGAGGAAAGTTAGTCTCGGGTGCAGGGGCCACTAATGATATAAATCCAAGTTCGTTGGTACCTACTTTTGCTAATCCAATGTGGATGGAAATGGCGGTTTTATCTAGACGGTCGTTTATGAATTCGCGTAGGATGCCTGAACTGTTTGGGATTCGGTTGGGTGCAGTTGTTGTTACTGGTTTTATACTCGCCACTATGTTTTGGAATTTGGATAATTCACCGAAAGGAGTTCAAGAAAGGATAGGATTCTTTGCATTCGCGATGTCTACAACTTTCTATACTTGTGCTGACGCGTTACCTGTTTTCCTTCAAGAACGTTATATTTTCATGAGGGAAACAGCGTACAACGCGTATAGAAGGTCATCTTATGTGCTATCACACTCACTTGTCGCGATCCCGGCTCTTATTTTTCTATCATTTGCATTTGCCGCAATAACATTTTGGGCCGTGGGACTAGATGGTGGTTTTTCGGGCTTCCTATTTTACTATTTCATCATCTTGGCATCGTTTTGGGCGGGAAGCTCATTTGTCACGTTTTTATCGGGTGTTGTCCCTCATGTTATGCTCGGGTACACTATAGTAGTCGCAATCCTTGCATACTTTCTATTATTCAGTGGATTCTTCATTAACCGTGATAGAATCCCTGCATACTGGATTTGGTTCCATTACATCTCATTAGTTAAGTACCCGTACGAAGGCGTCCTACAAAATGAATTTCAAGACCCACTCAAATGCTTTGTTCGAGGGACTCAAATCTTCGACAATAGCCCTTTAGGCGCAATTGATAACACCGTGAAAATAAAGCTTCTCCAAAGCATGAGTACAACTTTAGGAGTGAACATCACGAGCACGACTTGCTTGACGACCGGTGCAGACATACTAAAACAACAAGGAATCACTGATCTAAGCAAATGGGCGTGCTTGTGGGTAACTGTGGCTTGGGGGTTCTTTTTTAGGATCTTGTTTTACTTTTGCTTGTTGTTAGGCAGTAAAAATAAGAGGAGGTAGAAAAATGTAAAAAGTTGAAAGTTGATGTACTGGTATTGGTATTCGGTAATTATTGTTGATTTAATTTTTTTTTTTTTTTCTTTGGGAAATGTATAATGAAACTATTTAATTTGGTTAGGTGTGAAACTGTTGGGAAATTGCAAATTACTGCCATAAACTTAAGTCAAAATATCTCTAACTTTAGGTTACCTGCAATCTTTAAATGGCCACCAAATGAAGTTTTTTGATTCTTTTTTATTAATGGGGATCATGCATAAATTTATGTTGTGCCAACCTCAACCATACACGAGTGAGTTGACAAGCAAAAGAAACATTTTGTGGGGCTTTGAATTATTGTAAATAACTATAAATTGTGCTACAAGTTATATAAATTAATACAGGAAAACGAAACCATGACCATGGTGGCATTGTGGTTAGACTATCTTATGCTAAATTCATAGTTAGAGTAAGAATGTGATATATACTAAAATATCTTACCTAAATACTGCAACAACTCAAGAAGATTGTTCACATGATTATTACTACAAGATCCAGGAATAGTCTTAGTCATGCAAGTTGTAATAGTGATTTTT
Organism: Artemisia argyi; assembly: GCA_030686995.1. Lineage (NCBI taxonomy): Eukaryota > Viridiplantae > Streptophyta > Magnoliopsida > Asterales > Asteraceae > Artemisia > Artemisia argyi. Next base: position 18,817 of record JARVZY010000641.1, read on the forward strand.
CTTAAAAAGTTGTACGATTTATTAAATGTACAATAACTATACTTGAAAAATCAAGGCATGCAAAAAGCATTTCAGGCAGCTCATAAGTGTCGGGATCAAGAGGGAAAATAGGCATTCATATGTGCATGGTCCATGAAGTTACGATCAGTAGTAAGTAAGCAAGGCTCGTAGTTTGCTTTACTTGTCCCGCTTGACGTACTAATGGAGTTTCGGTTTCTTAATTATTATGAGTGTGTTTTTAAACCTTAGAAACACGATGCTAATATGATACAGTTAGGTGTTCGTTGGTCACAAGTGAAAGTATTTTGAATAATGATCGATCCAAACAGGTTAATCTCATAAAATAGACATGTACTTTTGCCAACTCGCCCTATACTAATCAACTTAATTTAAAATTTCTGAAAAAGCGTGAAACAAAATGCATTAAGCACTTGTATAGCTACCTTAAACTCTTTTGGTTTCGGATTCACTGACCGAGACAACACAAGATGAGATCACGATTCACACATAAGTCTACGCTATTTACGCTAACGATACACCTACTCGCACTTTTGACCACGGCTTCTAAGTTTACCATCACTTAAAGATCTGACCAAAACAACAAATTGTGTAGTTTTGGTGTAATGTGAATGATTTTAGTCTTCTTGAGGAAACTTGTTATTTACCTTTTGTTAACGTACACTTTAAATTTTGTAAATAGGGGTAGGATTATCGAACTAGATGGACATAAATGATACGGATCTTTTGCAATGTAGTGTGACTTTTTTCTTCTATTTACTTTTAGGGATAAACATGCTAAATGAATGAATGCTCATAAAAACAAACTACCATTTTGTTTAAAACAGGAAAACAAAGCGAACAATATTATAGATGAAAAAACATGCATCAACGAATTTGTGCTGGAAAGACTTCCGATGATACGACATGGATGTTTTTCGAGTTGTGTGCACGTGCGTGTGTGATACTTCCTCCGTTTTAAAATAAAAAATGAGGAGTGGACAACAATTTTAAGACTCAAAAAAGAAAGACATCTATTATTAAAAAAGAGAGTATATGAGATTAGTTTTATTAAAGACTAGTTCGTTAATGCAATAATAGCTGTTTGGGTCAACATAAAGACTAGTAGTTTTTTTTTTTTTTTTTTTTTTTTTTTTTTTTTTTTTTTTTTTTTTTTAATCAAAACCCGAACCAAAAATTCTGGTTTTTGAAAATTGCAAATCGTTTGGCTTCAAATTTTTGGTTTTCTTCATCAAGTCGGTTCGGTTTCAGTTTTTTTCGTTTACCTTGAATTTATCGATAAATAAACTAGTTAATTATGGACCATCATAGTGTACTCTTAACCTATTTTGTCACTATTTCTTCTTGATTTCAATCAATTAAACGGCAAGTACGAAATAGCATCATTCAAACGAGATTAATAACAATATAACATCTAACGATCCAAAACTATCAAATAAAGTACGAAACAACAATATAAAAATCCATAGAGATATGAAATGCAAGTTATAGCATTTAAAAACGAAAGATTCGAAAAAGCTTTCATGGTTGAAATGGTTTAACGTATTGGCCTCTTTCGACAAAGGGGGACTAGCTATTGGTAGGTTAAATTCTTTTAACCTTGCTTTGCTTCACAAACGAAGATGGCGCTTCTTCTCTTCTCCTGATTCTTTATGGGTTAAAATTATTAAAGCTTGCATGGTAGTGAAGGTGGTTTTGATCTCAATGGTTGCAAATTCAACTGCACTTGGTCCAAGATTGTCGGGACTTCTAATTATCTTCATTCAAGCTCTATTCTTCCTATGGATTCCATTCGCTTCCAGGTAGGCTGTGGCTCTCTTATTCGATTTTGGAAGGATATTTGGCTTGGTGATTCTCCTTTGTACACCCGTTTCACTAGGCTCTTTCAATTGGAACAAGAGAAGGATTGCTTAGTTGTGGATCGAATTTCTAACAAGCAATGGTCGTGGAATTGGTCTCGTGATAATATTGGCACCCGTAATTCTTCACACCTTAATAACTTGCTAGAGGATATCAGCCATATCGAGGTAAGAGACGGTGCGGTCAAATGTATTTGGTCTCTTGCTCATGATGGGACGTTCAATGTTGCGGACTTGCGTCGCTTAATTGATGATCGCATGTTGCCTTCTTTGGATACCAAGACGATTTGGGATAAATCCCTTCCACGTAAAGTTAATATTTTTATTTGGCGTTTGAAGTTAGATAGGCTTCAGCACCGCCTTAATCTTTCTTCTAGAGGTATTGAAATTCCGGAGATCTCTTGTCCCACTTGCAACGGTAACGTGGAGTCTAATATCCATATTTTCTTCGAATGCATCTTTGCCAAGGAGATTTGGATGATTATTAGGAGGTGGTGTGAGGATTCTTTTCCTTTTTTCGATTCCAACGCCCATTGGATTGATTGGTTGAATTCATGGCCTGTTTCTAGAGACAAAAAGCATCGTTTATTCGTGATTATTGCAGCTTCTTTATGGTTTATTTGGCGGTATCGTAATGGCGTCACTTTTTCCTCTCATTCCTTGAGGAAAAGTGATGTTTTTGATTCCAACAAGTTTGTCAGCCAAACACAATTCCTCTCATTCCTTGATTTCATGTAGGAAGACTTTTGTTTCTTCCCTCCAAAACGATTATTGAACCTCAATTAGCTCATTGTTGTGGATTTGCAACAAATCTACTAAGTCAAGTTCTAACTGGAACTCCTGGATTTCATGTCCTCATAACTTATTTGCTTCTCCCATTAATTAGTGTTTTGGGCTTGGTAGTTTTGTTTGTCGTTTAGGTGTTTTTTTCTCCTTTATCTTCTTTTTTGTTTTCTTGGTTACGGACTTATGGCCTCTCCTTTGATGGCGTCATCTTGGATTCTTGTAAGTAATTTCTTACTTTCTTTTATATATATATATATATATATATATATATATATATATATATATATATATATATATATATATATATATATATATATATATATATATATATAAGTCTCTTACTGTTAAGACACAACTTATGAAAAATAAGTTGTTGCTTTATATTCAGCTTTAAGTCAATGTTAAGTAATTTTGTCTCAACTTTATATGAAAAAAAATAAAAAATAGAGAGAGAGAGAGAGAGAGAGAGAGAGAGAGAGAGAGAGAGAGACGCACAAATTTCAGTATCCTTGTTAACTTAATAAAAGTAGGATAATGTTTTATCCTTCAAGTCCTTTAAGCATTTTCATTGTGTGAACGTCGTATATATATGCATATTATATGCCCTTACCTATTGCCCTTTAGGTATTCTCAGTGTTATAAAAATCAGTGTTTTAATTGACCCAGCTGAGGCATCGGGTCACGGTTCAACCGGTTTTTTTTTTTGCTCAAAACCGTCTTCCGGTCACCCAACCAGGTCACGGTTCAACCGGCCGGGTCAAACCGGGTTTTAAAACACTGGGTATTCTCATTTTAATTGTTAGAAAAAGGTATTTTAAATGAGGGAAACTGAAATAATGTTTAGATGGTCAACAAACAGATAAATTATTGACACACCTAAAAGTTATACTTAATTTTGTGCCTAAACATGTATGGCAACAACTCATCGGTTGTATCAACCGGATCCACTTATTCACAATTTAATAAAGTAATGACGAGTTAGGATCAAATGAGAAACATAATTAAGATGAGAAGAAACCACAATCACAAATATTAGATGCATCCATAAAAAATAGATGCATCTCCTATTATTTCTCTTTTCTTATTTGAAATATATGGCTATAATTTTTTCTCACTCTTCTCATTTCATTAATTCTTCTCACTAGATGCATGTATGGATCTAGTGAGAAGAATTATTCAAATAAGAAGAGTGAGAAGAAATTGTAGCCACATATTCTAAATAAGGAAAGAGAAATAATATGAGATGTATCTATTTTTGTGGATGCATCTAATATTTATGGTTGTGGTTTCTTCTTATTCTTCTCATTTTAATTAAATTTCTCATTTGATCCTAGGCACAAAATTAATCATTATCTTTCCCAACAATAAATATCAAACTTGTGCGTTTTTCAATACTATTGTTTTGTATATGTATAGTTCTTGCACCGCCACACGGATTTAAGAAGGAAAAGTTCTCCCTTTTGGGAGGTAGGTATCGTTACTTCAATGTTGTTTGCATCAAGTATTATTTAAAACTTAAAATTGTGATAATAACTACTCGTATAAGATTTTTACTAACTCGGACACATCTGGTTGGTTCAAATAAACTTTTATATTCATTTGCCGATGACTTTATGTGTATATTTCATTTGATGTCTTTCAAATTGTTTTTAGCTACTAGCTTATAACACCAGCTAGAACATAGAGGTTCAAACTAACATAATTGTTGATTGCTTTTGTACTTCTAGTCTCGATTGACCAAAAAGTTAGCTGCAACGAGAACGACAATACCAAATAGTTGTTGAATATTAGTGTAAAAACATATAAAAAATGCGATGAAGTATATAAGAAGATTTCGGTGTGTAAAGGAAAACTGATTATTACACGAAACTACAAAGATAATATTTTAATAAACTAATATTGAACAAGCTAGCCGGATTTAAGCTGTAATTGTCGCAAAAGCTCTCATGCTCTTTCTCAATTACTATCAAATAATCCAATTGGATTACGAGTATGTTATGTTTGTATACATCATTATCTGTTATGTTTGTTCGATGGATTTAAATTTATAGATATACAGATTCGTTATCATTATATTGCAACTCCAAACAATAAATTCTGATCAACTAGTCCAAGAGATTACGTTTTAAATTTCATTTAAATTGTCAACATCCTCTTTCGAATTTTGTATCGATTCAGATTATTGGAATCCACCAAAATACGTCAACGGTTAAAAAAGATCATCGGGCCATGAAAACTTATGAAGCAAGCCAATTTTCAATCGACTTGGAGATGAAGTTTATCAACCCGTTGCTAATTAGGCATCATCAATCACATCAGTCGACACTTTATTTCAACCTAATAATTGTTAAATTTACTAAACTAGTGAATGATACACCTACAATGAATTAAAAAATGGTCTTGGATTATTTTACAACATACACTGTTCCTCAGAATTCCTTTAGCTATTACAACCCAGTAATGTACAAGCTAGCAGCAAAGACGATATCCCTTTTTATTAAATTTGAAGCAACTTCCATTTTCTTGTATAAGGCAGAGTTGCCCATTATTGCTGCAGCATTTCTGAACTCACGGCATGTTTCATCTAGTCGTACAATTGTTCTTACTATTAGGCCTTCAGGGATATCTGTGAGGTCACATATATCTGCAAATGGAGTTCCCTGCATAATGCCAAAAACATTTATTCTCTGAATACGTGGTTTTTCTTTATGTGTGTGTGTGAGAGAGAGACTGGGATAGCGAGAAAGAACCTTTGCCCATTCATAAACGACCTCAACAAGGCCAAACTTTAGATTCTCTCGAGCATACTCCTGAGGCTCAATCTGTATCTTGAAATCTGCTTGAAGCTCCCCAAGTTTTACAGCAGTATCATACAACCTACCTCGCATTCAAATGTTCAATTGATAAGACATATATCGCATAAACTACATGGTCAAAACCAAAACGAAAAAATGCAATACAAATCATAAACTTAGATCATTTGAAATTTAAACGTGTTCAGAGGTGCAGTTTCAACTTATTTGGAAACAGGTTATACATTCTGATTACAGGTGGCGTTCACGACATCAGATGATTTTTTATCCAGAAAAAGTAGTGCTACTATCCTAATAATATTTTCCAGGAGCATCACTTGTTCAATTATTACTTGCGAGAACACCTCAATTTATACAAAATTTAAGA
>JARVZY010005822.1:0-28325 GCA_030686995.1 Artemisia argyi
CGTAAATTTAGTTTACGGGTATTCAAATTCGCGTAACCGGATTGGTTTAGGTGCGAATTCATTTCATTAGTGTTAAGAACACTGCATACGGACTGGAGATAGTCTGCATATCATCATAACAGCATTTTCATGTTATACCACTCTCAGGATTTTCAAATTTATACATTTGATACATTTAACGTTTTTACGTATAAGTAATTATAGTAAATGTTAACACCCGGTTTATACACGACGAATATATCTAAATATTCCCACGATGGTCCCGACATATTTTTATATCCATTTTAACATCATAAAACTTATAACATTTAGTTACCCAGTATTTTGGAAATTTATTTTATTAATAACGTACGCGTACGAATATAACGACGGTTTTCGTGAAAACTAAACAATAATCACCCGATCACTCAGTAAATGTACCCAACATATTTTTAATATGTTTTTATCATTATTATAACATTATTTCATCCCGGTTAACTTTGTGAACGTTTATTTCTATTAAACCCGGTACCCCGATTTTAACGAATAACACAAACTAGTGCAAATTCATGCAAGGATTCCTAATTAAATCCCAAGTACCCTAACCCCCCCCCCCCCCCCTCCTACCCTTTGAAAACCGGCCCCAAGACACACCCTTTAACCTATTGCATTAACTTCCTAAGTATTTTACTAATAAACACCTAAAAGCATAACTTTACTAATTTACAAGAATCATAATTCATCTTTTTAGCTAAGCACCATTTTCATCTCATCTTCCCCATTTCCATCTCCAAACCCATGACCCATAATCATCACCATGATCAAGTGATCATTTTCCATAAAGTAAAACACAAAACTTGTTCATTTTACAAGCCTAATCAAGAATCAAGCAACAAAAACACAAGAACATCAAGCATAATCATCCAATAATCATCTCATTTTATCAAGTAAGTTATCAACTTTATTTTTACATGAAACATCTTATATTTACTTGTATTTCATGATTTCCATGCTAAAAACCATGTACAACTAGCTATACCACCATTTATTTTGTCTAAAATGGAACATACAAACCCTAACTTTTTATTTATGATTTCCCTTGCTATAATAACTTGGTTAGGAGTCCATGGCACCCTAAGAAGGTGTATGGTAAGATTAGATTAGCTATGTGGTGATTACAAGAGGTTTGGTGATGGTAGAAATTAGTTATAAACCTTGAAAACTTGATTTGGAACCTATTTTAGACATGCTGTTCCGTTTTGTAAAAATCTGGAAAATCAGTAAACACCAAGGAAACTTTGGCAAAATTTTTAGAAAATACTTTCAAAAACGAATCCGTAGGCGAAAGAACGGATTAAAAAGAGTTAATAACGAAGAAGTTATGATTTTTGCAAGATTGTTGACGAAAAGTATTTTTCTGGAAATTAGTTGCTGTTGGACGTTTTTCATTGGACAAAAAGAGACTTTAAACGTAACCCGGAGGGGCCGAGCTTTCCAAAATATATTACTATATACTAAGACGTAACCGTGGACATAAAGAACAAGTAAAACGGACAAGTAACGACAAAGATATACACGTTTGAATATCGGCTAAAACCACTTTATATTTGACAGCTTTTATTAAATTTGGCACAAAAACTACGAAGTACATTTATAAGCTAGACATAATATTAAGTACCAAGCTTTATAACTAATGTAGTATTAGTTATTACAAGAATGTTTTCATCATTTCAAGGCGATATTACAAGGATTACAACCCGAGGATTTCAACGCTAACATGGAAACATACGATATATATATATAAGTATATATATATTACAACTAGCTTATTATATTTTCTAATAGCAATATTTTTCCAAATTCTTGGATTATATATTTTTGATAACACAAGTGTTTTCGAAAGACTAGAGTGGTATAGAAACATGAGCATGGACATTCATAACATCATTTGGTGATCTAAATGAGATCATTCATCATTCATTTTAGGTTGCGGCAGATAACCGTGCATTGTTATCCTTAACATTCCGTTGCATTGTACTATTACTTCGAGGTGAGTCATAGCCCCTACTCTTTTAATTGTTTTATCAACTCTTTGGGGGAGATACATGCTACTACTTGCTTACTTGTACAGATTCACATAACATTTATACTTGATTACATTACACTTGATGTCATACATACGTGATTGTGTTATACTTAACTGTGTTATACTAAACTGTGATGGAAACATACATACTTCCAATGGCCCCAGATTTAGTTCTGGGCACTACCATGGAGACACATATACTTCCAATGGCCCCAGATTAAGTTTCTGGGCACAACCATGGAAGTATACATACTTAAGTGAGGTCTTCGGAGATGAAGTGTAGACTCACTACTAATTGCTAAACTGTTGTTATGAACTTATACATATCTTAATCATATTATTTGTAGCAGTGGGTTGTGAACACACAGGTTACGAGTCTCTTATGACGGGACTTGTAACTGAGTGGATTTACGATGCCTTTGCTGTGTGAACATTCTTTATAGACTTTTCAACTGTATTAAGACAAACTCTATGAACTCACCAACCTTTGTGTTGACACTTTAAGCATGTTTATCTCAGGTTAGAAAGGCGATAGCAGGTGTATGGAGCTGAGAGTCTTAGGGCATGCTTTTGGAGACTTTCACTTTTATCATTTACCATTCGACACACTTTAAAAACTTATGTATTATTCTACTTTGGGATCTTTGTTTTGTAAATCATGACTTTTATCAATTCGAATGGTAACTTTTCAAAAACGTCTCATTTAGAGTTCGTTTTCTATATCTTGTACTTTGTGCCCTGAAGTAGCATCCCAATGACACAGTCTTCCGCTGCGGTATTTTGGGGGTGTTACATCAATGCACTAATGTCTTGACACCTTCAAGGCACTAATGTCTTCACAACTTCAATGCATTAATGTCTTGACACCTTCAAGCCACTAATGTCTTCACAACTTCACATAAGCACTAACTAGATCCTAATACATCTTTGGTTTTATGATAGGGAGGATACTTCTCTTGCACTTTAAGTGATGAAAGATTGGATCACTTGAAACAAAGATTAATAATCTTATGATCAAAGGGTTTTAGAAGGATGTTTAGAGAGAATTGGATCTGAAAATATTTGTGCAAAAGCTTGGAAAAATTCCAGGTTTGAGGTGGTATTTATAGGGAAAAATTTCTGACAAAATCTGACAGGGGAGCGTGGCTGGTCCCCTTAATTGTGTGCCGGTCCCCTTAAAATTAAGGGGGCCGCCCCTTATAATTAAGGGGGCCGCCCTACTGAAACGGCCAGATTTTCTGTCTTTTAGTGGGGAAAGTTTATTTGGTGAAAAACTAACTAATTTTGGTTAAAAGTTTGAAATCATATATTTAGTATGATTAAAACATTTTTCTTTATTACCAAAAGTGTTTTTCAAAAATATATAATAAGTTTATATAATTAAATAAACTTTGTATTAGTTAATTAAATACCCCTTTGATCATGAAATGTATTAAACACTTGTTTATCCATACCTTAAGTGATTGTTAAAGCATACTTGAGACGTTGAGATGTCGAGGCTTGTTGACGTAAGAATGCATAGATGAATTGTGATCACAAGTAACTTAAGCACTTTACGTTATATGTTGTAACTTACATTTTTGTCATCATCAAAACATGAAGAGGATGTTTAGATTAAATATCGTAATATTCATGCCAACAATCTCCCCCTTTTTGATGATGACAAACTATGTAAACTATAACTTATAGTAAAATGTATAAGTTACTTGTTTACACTTCTTCTCCCCCTTTTGTCGAAGCAAAAAGGTGGACTCTAAATGAGACTTCTACAATGCTTGAACTCTTGAGATAGAATATAAAAGGCGAGCTTGCATCATCGTAAGTGAAGCCTTGATCCTATCAACCTCAATGCTCCCCCTTGGTGTATGCTCCCCCTTGGTGTATGCTCAAAACTTGTTTTGGCTACCAAAGAATCGAGCGGTGAAGTAATCCTTCAAAACAAGGTTAGTAGACAAGTGCACATGTATATAATGATGATAATGGATATATGCATGAAACTAATAGGGGAACAATATATGGACATATTAGGTATATGCACTAAAAGTATGACACATGCAATTATTGTTTTTAAAACAAAACCTAAATCCAAAAGAAAATTTAGAATCTAATGCAAAGATTAGAACCTAGGAAAATGTAGGATTGGTGGGATCAAGGATGGATAAACTTTGATGGAAGGTTTAGGATAGAATAGGTTTGTGAATTTTGGGAAGTGTAGGATGAAATGGGCTAAAAAATAGAAAAGAGAAACAACACATTCGACCATCAGATGGCCGGTCCCCTTAATTGGAGGCCGGTCCCCTTAATAATTAAGGGGGCCGCCTTATGATTTAAGGGGGCCGCCCATCTGGTGATTCCCAGATTGCCAGAAAAGGGTTTTTGGTAGTGCATTGCAGAAAGGTTGTGTTTTTGGTTTCAAACAAGTCCAACTCTTTGAGGCAATTAAACATAGACTAATTATGTAGGCAATTATGTAGCTAAAGCATGTTAACCAAAGAGATTAAGTAATCAAGCAATTTCATCTAGCATGCAAACATACTCATCTAGCAAGCAAAATATAAGTGCTAGGAAACAATAAGCAACATCAAGTATTTCATAACTACATAACTAGGAGAATTAATCCTAATGCGTATTATGATAGCATGGGTTTCTAGACTTGTTACAAACGAAGTCTTAATAGATAAACCATGGCCCTCTTGATTTGATTTAGTTCACTTATAAGTGTCATTTATATAAATATAGATGACAAATATGAGATCACCATGCATGATTTAAAGAGACGTTTTTAGCATTATTCAACAATGTTTGAAAGTAGGTTTTCATGTAGATATGAGAGTTAATTGAATAAAATAGATTCGGTTTTACTTCAAAATGTGTTAATGAAAGGTAAATAAAATTTTCTCAATCTTTGGTTTTGATCAAAACAAAATTGTGGATATTTATTGTGAAAACATCTTATTTAAAAGTGGGATAGTTATTTGAAAAACTATTTTCCAAAATGTGAGGTTTTTGCATATTTTTAAAGATATTAGATTTTTGACAACAAATATCATTAATCATATATTTTAAAAGATGTTTGTTATAGATCTCATGCTCAAGAGGATTGGTTAAGCCTACTATTATCTCATGCTATCGTTTCTACAAATCCTATGATCCAATTGTGGAAAACTAGAAGGGGAATGAGGAGGGATGAGCGTGAATGTAAAGGGAAGGTGATGACAAAGGGTTGACAATTATGGTTTGGATTAATATATCGTTCGACAAGGGTGGATGATAGGGAATCATGGGATTTTTAGGTGTTTTGTTGGTTGACGACCGAAGGTGGATATGTGAAATGAGGTGGTGATGAGTCGACAACACTTGATCATGAGTCGACAACACTTGAAGCTTGGATTTCTTCATTGTGTTCTTCACTTGCTAGTAAGTGGAAATGACGCATTTCGTAATGAAATTCACTTGGATGAGGTGGTGATAATTGTGAGTTGATATATTCTTTGATGGATGGAGTGGTGGATTTGAAGTGGGGTTTGTTGGTTGAGGGTTTTGATGTTGTTCAAGTGATGGGGTTTGTTGAGATCTAGTAAGAAGATACTCAATCCAGGTAAAGTGCTCATTCAAAGCAATGGTATGTTGTTGAAGGAAGATGCAACAAGGGCAATTGTTAACATGCTTCTCAATTTGGTTAATGTTATGTGGTGATGATGGTGAGCTTGATTGAGGTGGATCCAAATTGCGTTGAGCAAGATGTAATGCTAAAAGAGCACTAAGCTCATGAGTCTCTTTTAGCTCCTCAACGAACTTCAAGTGTTCGGAGGAAGGTGATGGTGGTGGAGCATGATAATTGTCTTGGGTGAAGGTTTGCACATGCAACATGTGAGTGGCATGTGAGATTGTAGGAAGTGGTGGTGGAACTCTAGGTGGTGTGAGGTAGAAGGATATATGTGAGTGAGTGTCATTTCCCTTCCCATTAAATTCATGCTCATCCGGATATATTATGAGACTAATATGACCTATCGGAAAACGACACTAAGGTTCATATGAAATAAGGGTGTAGGATCTAAAAGAAATAAAAATATACCTAGATGAATGATACATATAGAGTAAATCATGTAAAGGCATACAATCAAATCACATAGGAGCAAATAAACATCTAGAAATAACATATATGCGATATGCCATAAATCTAGGAATGAAATCATCTAATGAGAAGCAAAGTTCATAAAAGTAAGCTTAGCGTTAGGTACATTTAGGAAGAGCGATTTAATCAAGTTGGAGAATGAGTATGAGACTATTACTAGTGGTGCTCAATTCAGGCTAAACACGACCATTTTTACGGGTTACATACACCCAACTTCTCACATAGAAGCAATCCAACCGTTAGGTTAAATTGAGTTTCTAGTCAATAGATTCTCCAGTAGTCATTCTCTTTTTAGAAGAAATTGAGTTCCTAAATTCACCTATCGAAGAGTACCAAATATGAAGTTTGCTTAATTCACTAATACTTGGCATAATGTGACTCAAACACCATGTTTTTATGAATGTAAGTCTACATGATATATTTTACTCACTATCCCAATAGAGATGTGTTAAATGTTAAGATAAGAGTAAATGCAAAGTTTTAATCTTTTGTTCATGATTAACCGGTTATTTGGTTTTGATGACATATTACTTGATTTAATAAATGTGTTTTGATTTATGAATGCTCCTTAGCATATCTTGAAAAATGAATCTCATTAAGATTATTTATCTTAAACGAGATTGTGATTCACAAATGATATCAAAACTAGACATTTATATATTCTAAAGCAAATATTATTTTCTATGATTTTTGCCAATGTTATATATCATAATTTAACTAGTATTTGAAACAAAATGAAGTTTACTTGTTTATGCATTGTGACAAGTTGTTTTTCAATTCTAATAACTTAAATTATTTCAAAAAGAAAAGTGTAGTGCATTATCTTGTAACACAACCATTCATGCTACAAAGAAAATGAAATACATATAATATATAGTGTGTATTGTTCTTAAATATGTATTTTATCTTGTGGTGATAATTTTAAGTAGTGTGAGCAAAGTTTACATATGTTGTTAGTTTGCTCATGTTTGGTTTTTTGATATGACACATTTATCCATTGCATTGCAATGTAAATTGCTTGAATATTTCGGACGAAACATCCAAGTCGTCAATCCTACTTCATTGTATATTTTATAAATGTGTTTAAAATGTTATTCTAATATTTGGAACACAATTATTGGACAAGTAGATTCAATATGACATTATCAACACAAGTGTGAGTTATGATCCAATGCATACTCTTTTCATCTACAAAGGATGTAAATATTTTCATATCAATCTAGTGTGATTGAGTATGTAGATTCAAGACTATATCATTTGATGTAATCTTGAAACTTAAACAAATAACAATCCAATTTCTTGTCCATACTCAAAAACATGTCAATTAGATTTGATGAATATATCAACCATAATTTGAATAATGAATTGATATAATATCAAGATCTTTCTTGACCCTCACAAACACTCATTTAAAATAAATAGGCATTTTGATAGTGTGTTCCATTAATCCTAAGATTATTTATGAGTGAGGTTGGTGAATGATTGAAATTTGACTTATTACTTCATGATTGTTATAAGTTTTGTTTATGTGAAAGACTCTTCATTGTTACTTATAATGAACACACTTAGATTTTGAAAATACTTTTTCTTTTATATTACTACTAATGTTTTACAAAGATTCAATTTGTCATATTAAACAACTTAAGGTAAAACAAGGTAATTTGTTGAAAATGTTTAAGTGTGTTGTTAAGAATAGATTAAATTGATTGAAATATTTAGGTGATTAGATTTAACTCATTTACAAGATGTTTGAGTAACATTAAGCCATCTATTCCTATATGCAATGCAAGCATAATTATGCAATCCTAACGCAAGAAATCTAGCATAAGATCAAGTTAAGTATAAGCTAGATAACTAACTATAAACTAATAGAGTACAAGGCACATATGCTAAGATATTCAAATAGCTAAATTACAAATAGCAACGATTAGCAAAGTAAAATCACAAATGAGTTCACATAGCACATAAAACACTTGTCGTCGTTTTGTGTTTTATATATACCAATGTTTACTTAGCTCGATTTTATTTGAAAATAAAAAAGTTTCCTATCCATTTTAAAATTTAATAAAGATCAATATTTTGAAAACATAAATACTTAATTTTTCAAAGATATATCGACTAGGAATGCCCGACTCGAAAGAAAAGTTGAAATACAAGTTTTATGTTAAAACAAGACTCAAATTTTTGACCTTCGTGTAGTATTTTAACTTTCTGACTTATTTAAGTTTGTAATGGTTACTTGTAAGTATTTTTAAATGAAAGTAGACTCAATTACCTTTAAAACGCCGGGTGGCACGACTTCTACGGAGTTACGGTTAATTTTATATGTTATTTCAAAGTTTTTGAAAAACTGTCAAACAGACAGGCGGACCCCTTAAATTTAAGGGGGCCGCCCAGTATTTAAGGGGGCCGCCCAGACAATTAAAGGGGCCGCCCATCTGATACTCAAAAATGCAATTTTTGTTAAAAATTGTTTTCTGACTTTGTGGAAAGGTGTGTAACTTTCTGATTTTAAAAACGAACATATAACACTTGTTTTATGTATAATCTTATCTCGAGCTAGTATAATTAGTGTATATAATATCAAAACTAATACAAGTTAATCAACAAAACACTTTTCATATTAAATCCTCCTTAATGGGTAATTTGATACATGGATCGTACTCAATTTTTAAAACCATTTGTTTTGAAAATTTGAGCGACGTGGCTCTGATACCAATTGTGGAAAACTAGAAGGGGGGGTTGAATAGTTTTCCCTTCTTTTTCGTTTTATAAAAACTTTGTTTCAAAATGTTGATTAGAATTTATTTAATTGTTTGTTTGAAAAACCTTCAATTAGATTTTAGTATAAAAGCAACATATAATCAATATGATCAATTATATATGTGAACTTTTAGATTAGTTTTCAAAACTTAGTTTTATGAATGAAGCATAGATCAAACTTTATGTGTATAAGTTTTCCTTTTAAAATCTTAAAACGTTTTGTATCAAATTATCGATTAAGTTAAGCTCAACATGAGAAGTGTTAAATATATATATTAGTCCATTTGACCATAACATACAATTATATGTCCTATCACACTATTAACTTCTATGTACAACACATTCAATTATCACAACAATATAAGCAACAATTAAGACATATAGGCAAGCATAGATATAAAGCGATAAATGCAAGAATGAATGAAAAGAGATGAGAGAAAGAACATGCAAACCGAACACGATGATTTATAGTGGTTCGGCTACAAGGACACCTTCCTTGTTCCTACTCCACTCCCCGAGTCACCTACTCGAGAGTTTTCTTCACTACTCAACAAGCTCCCTTTTGGCGGAGAAAACCTTACACACCAATTTGCACACCACAATAACTTCACACCTTAATCACAACAACTACACACCTATTCACTACTTAATCACACCACTTCTGCACACCTATCTTCTACACACCAATATTCTACACACCAATCATCTACACACCAATCTTCTACACACCAATCTTCTATACTCTTCACACCTATCTTCTTCACTCCTAACTTCTTCACAACTTAATACTTCCTAACTCTTTCTTCACACCAAGAGTATATTCACACCTTCAAGGCACTAATGTCTTGACACCTTCAAGCCACTAATGTCTTCACAACTTCAATGCACTAATGTCTTGACACCTTCAAGGCACTAATGTCTTCACAACTTCAATGCATTAATGTCTTGACACCTTCAAGCCACTAATGTCTTCACAACTTCAATGCACTAATGTCTTGACACCTTCAAGGCACTAATGTCTTCACAACTTCAATGCATTAATGTCTTGACACCTTCAAGCCACTAATGTCTTCACAACTTCACATAAGCACTAACTAGATCCTAATACATCTTTGGGTTTATGATAGGGAGGATACTTCTCTTGCACTTTAAGTGATGAAAGATTGGATCACTTGAAACAAAGATTAATAATCTTATGATCAAAGGGTTTTAGAAGGATGTTTAGAGAGAATTGGATCTGAAAATATTTGTGCAAAAGCTTGGAAAAATTCCAGGTTTGAGGTGGTATTTATAGGGAAAAATTTCTGACAAAATCTGACAGGGGAGCGTGGCCGGTCCCCTTAATTGTGTGCCGGTCCCCTTAAAATTAAGGGGGCCGCCCCTTATAATTAAGGGGGCCGCCCTACTGAAACGGCCAGATTTTCTGTCTTTTAGTGGGGAAAGTTTATTTGGTGAAAAACTAACTAATTTTGGTTAAAAGTTTGAAATCATATATTTAGTATAATTAAAACATTTTTCTTTATTACCAAAAGTGTTTTTCAAAAATATATAATAAGTTTATATAATTAAATAAACTTTGTATTAGTTAATTAAATACCCCTTTGATCATGAAATGTATTAAACACTTGTTTATCCATACCTTAAGTGATTGTTGAAGCATACTTGAGACGTTGAGATGTCGAGGCTTGTTGACGTAAGAATGCATAGATGAATTGTGATCACAAGTAACTTAAGCACTTTACGTTATATGTTGTAACTTACATTTTTGTCATCATCAAAACATGAAGAGGATGTTTAGATTAAATATCGTAATATTCATGCCAACAATAATCACAACACAACTCCTTCTACACACTTTCACACCTTCTACACTTCTTCACACCACTTGTTTCTTCACACCTTCACAACTTCAATCTATCCACTACTTCAAGACTTATACTTCTTGACAACTTCTAGGCTTCCATGTCTTCTCAACTTTAAGGCTTCAACTTCTTTGTCTTTACTACTAATCTCTACTACAATACACTACCACTTCTTATATCTCCTACCACTAATCCTATGCACCTCTACTTCTTCACTTCTAGTACCACTTCGCACCTTCAACAAATCTTGATCCTATATCTAAATCTAACTAACCAATGTATACACTTTATACACCAAAGAATGAATGATTTACAAGATGAAATGATCAAACAACTTAGATAACAAGATGATACTAAGTTGTAATACTTCAAGTCTTGATAGATAGAAGTATTATTCTCTTTGCACTTGAGTGGATGAAGCTTTAGATCACTTAGAAACAAAGACTTATGAATTATATGATCAAAGGATTTTTGAGATAGAAATGAAGGTTTGAATCATAAAGTTTTTAGTGCAAAAAGGTGAGAAAAATATGTGAAATGATCCAGTAT
This sequence comes from Artemisia argyi, assembly GCA_030686995.1. Taxonomy (NCBI): domain Eukaryota; kingdom Viridiplantae; phylum Streptophyta; class Magnoliopsida; order Asterales; family Asteraceae; genus Artemisia; species Artemisia argyi. The sequence continues at coordinate 11,375 of JARVZY010005822.1, forward strand.
TTAAAGGTCCAGAAAATACTGTTCTGGAGCATGCCGGTCCCCTTAATTAGGGGGCGGTCCCCTTAATGAGCAAAATTTTTCTGATTAGATTTGCCATTTTTGGTTAAAAATTTGAATTCTTAAATTTGTAATGAATTAAACATATTCTTTTAACTCCAAAAATGTTTTATAAAAGATATAAAATGTTTTGTGACATTTTATAAAAATCTAGTGATTAACAAAAATGTTCCTTTGATCTTATAATGCATTAGACACTTTGTTTATTCATACCTTAAGTGATTAGATGGTGAAAGTGAGTATTTACTACTAAATACTTGTTTACGTCATGATCTTTGGTTTGATGGGTTTTCGTTTTGTGATTATCAAAACATAGAGATGTCAAAAGATATGAATAACGTTTTTAGTCAATTATTTATATCAACATAGCAAATAATATTTTTTTCTTATCATGTTTACTATGTATAGTTTAAAATATACAAGTTTTTCTACTTTGAGAATCTACATTGTAAAAATATTTCTTAACATGTGAATAGACTATAAAACACTGAAATTGAAACTAACCTCAGAAAATTCATAACCAACTTTGTACCCTAACCCACGGAATAACGAACCCATATCATAAGAACTAAATTTATATCATAAGAATAGTGTTATCTATTATTTAAGTTTAGAAACAATATTTTCACTTGTGAAGATAATAATCTATGAAAGAGTTAGTTGCGTAAACTATATATTATGAGAGTATTTGTACTTCAGTTTTGATTTTATTTACTTCAGTATTTATTTAGAGCAAATTATTTAATTTTTTTAAACAAAATTTCTCTTGTGAATAAAATCATCTGGGAATTATTTAGATGCGTAAATCATTTTTTATGAAATTATTTGTTCTTCAGCACCAATCCCCCAAAATGTAACCTCAACTTATCTTTTTCTACTCCCCAAAACCTTGCCTATGCCTTTATCTTTCAACCCAAAATTGATACTCCTTCAGTACTCATCTTATAAACATTTATAACAAATTCATTGTCAAACTTTCATTTTGACACCAGCTTCTTTCGCCACAACCACAACCAACATCACCGTCATTACAAGTTATTACAGTGCTGCCACCGCCATGGCCATCACGGACCATGGCTGTTGCGGACTATCACCGCCATGGCCATAGATGATAATCATTTATTTGAGTTAGAAATTTAAGGTACAGATTAATTACTGATATTGTCAGATCGGTTGATCCGATCGAAAAAATAAAAAAATAATAAATTAAAAACCGGGTTGACCAGACGGTCGAACCGGTTGACCCAGTGCCCGGTTACTCGACCGGGTCGATTTCAAACCCGGTTTTCAAAACATTTGTCACACCAACTTTCTCTATTCTTTCACACCCTTTCATTTTCACTCCTGACCATTCAAACAACTTCATCTTTCAACCTATTTTTTATTGATTAAAATCCACCATTAAAATCCCCCACACACCCTCACAAACTAAAAAAATAAATAATAAAAACATGGAGGCCCCACAATTGAACGAAATCATAAGCATTGAAGTACTCACCTTTGGTTAGCCTTGCCGGCATGAGTCGGAACCTAGCCAACAGCGTCGCCACATGAATGTGGCCCTTGCCACCCCTTGACAGACTCTATTAGCAGTAGTCTTATTTTTAAGTGTTTTATTCGACGCACGTCACATGGTGCGGTTGTGCATCGTGCCACGAGAATGGCCTATTTTAGCTAAACATAAATTGTAGATATTTTTATCCCGGTTTCGTGACCACTTAAATCATCAAAAGAATGAGAAATAACCAAAGTAGAAAGCCCTCAAAATCTAGTCCAGTCACAAACTAGATAAACAACCACAACAAGATCGTAGTCCTTAATTAACCCTTAAAAGTCCATGAGCTCAAAGCTCTTCAACAAGAACCAATACTTCTAACCTCATTGTACTTGCACATACTTATACACATAGACACATGCTTAATATAGATGTAATCACATTCACACACGTTTGTTGCCTTAACTTGTTTAACAAAACGCAAGTCATTTATTATTACGACACCAATTACAAAAATAGTCATCCCAATATAAACACATATATAAAATTTACATTGTGTTCATTTTTATTATTTTTAACAACTTCTTTAGAAAAGTCACTAGGAAATCCCTATGCGATAGATATAATTTACCTAGAGATTTCCTAGTAAATATCATACATAAGAAATCCCTGAAAAATAACAAGGAAATTCCGACAAATTAGCTACGGTGAATTTTTTGTTACTAACTGCTAAAATATCACCAAAAAAAACGTCAAATAATTGTGCACACAATCCATGGGAATATTGTAGGAATTGCCTAGTTAATTTCCCTAGAAAATTTCGTGGGTGTTGCCCCTTTTTCTTGTAGTGATGATAAATATTAATTCGATATATAGATTGATTATAGATATTAAATGTTAATGAAAAAGGGCTACTAAATATTGAAGTAAATTAATAAAATCAATTCTGAATATAATTTGATGTCCAAGATAATAAAAGCAAAATATAGTCAACACGTGCGTAAAAAAGATGTAGGTTTGGTCAGTTTTTCAAAGATGTCCCACAAACATCATAATTAAAAACATTTTATAAAATCACCCTAAATGCAATTGTATTTTTCACAACCTATAAAAACCGTTCCAAATACATAAGTATTTGGCACTGGCATTAGATAATATTCCAAATACATACATGTATTTGGCACCGTTCGTACCAACCATTCCAGACACATGAGTATTTGGCACCAACAACATATAGCGTTCCAAATAAATATACAAATTTGGCACCGGTGGTACCAACCGTCCCAAATACATAAATATTTGGCACTGGTAACTCAAACCATTTCAAATACACATGTATTTGGCACCATTACTAGAAAATGTTCCAAACGCGTACGTATTTGGAACAGTTTCTCAATAACCGTCCTAAATACCTACTTTTTTGTCACGGTTACCCCACAAGTGCCAAATATAGGTATTTGGCACTATTTTTTGACCGTTCCAAAAAGTTTCGCCATAAAAACCCCTTTTTATTGTAGTTGTGTAACTGGAATACGACAATAAAATGTTACTTTGTGGAGCAAATAAAAATGCCGTGCTTAAATACTAATATATTTTAGGCTCGATTTTCAATCATAACGGGAGCCAGTGTATCGGTCTAGTGCGTATCAGATTCAAAGTACATTTGAGGGCCTTGTTTTCATTCGTAAAGAAGATATGTATGTGTGAAAGTATGTGGTGTATACATTTGACATCTAAACATGTAAAAAGTTCAACAACTTGCTGTTGCTTTACACTATAGAGAATGTAAAAATAAGAAATATATACATTTAGGTCTGTATCAATTAGTGTAGGTAATGTGTGTGAGTGATATAAAAGATACATGCAGTTTGTTTTTCTTCTGAATGGTTGTAGTCTCTTCATGTTGTCGTATTGGGAAAATCACACCGAGTACGAATACAGTGGCCACTCACGTAATCCCAGCACACCTGAATCCCGGATCAAGGCTGCACATAACAGTAAGATGAGAAAGCATACAACTTTTTGAACAGAAACAAACTATAAATTAGGTTAGAATCTTGATCACCTATTCATGTAAAATCATCGCAAGCATAACATCCTAGATTTACAATTGTGTGTAACTACTTATCTGCTGATAGCAGTTTGATAAATCATTAAACCGCCAAACAAATCATCGAGGTTACCAAGTCCGTTTCCTGAACAACATATCAAAATCCCTAACACTACGAAAGTACTCATTTGCGGGACGAAAACACAATATGCGTACACCATTTTGAATAACGAATCTCAGATACACAAGTGGCCAAAAAACGTTTGTACTGAGATTTTTAACACCATTCAAACAACACTTTTATCGCATATTGAAAAAAAGTTTTAATACAATTGAAACAACACTTGCAGCCTACAGTATAAATAGTACCAACGTTTGACATTTTAAACCTGTAAAAAAGGCTAACAAATTGCTGGTGGTTCAAACTATACAGAATCTAAAAAAAATAATCGCAAGCATAAATCATTAAACTGTAAAACAAATCATCAAGGTTACCTAGTCCATTTCCTCAACAACATATCAAAATCCCTAACACTATGAAAGTACTTATTTGTGGGACGAAACACAATATGTGTAAACCATTCTGAATAATGAATCTCAGATATGGAGATGGGCAAAAAAATGTTTAAATTGAGTTTTTTAATACCATTCAAACAACATTTTTATCGCATACTGAACAAAAGTTTCAACAATATTAAAACAACACCTGTATCCTACAGTATAAATAGCACCAGTGTCTGACATCTAAAACCTGTGAAAAAGGGTAACAAATTGTTGGTGGTTCACACTATATAGAATATACAAAAATACCTCTTCATCGGATACTCTCTTTATCTCTTTGTATTGCCACAATGACATCTAGTGCAAATCCACGGGACGGTTACGTAATCCCAGCACACATGGATCCTGGATCAATCCTGCACATAACACTCAGATGAGAAAGGTCACAATTTTTTTTTAAAGAAAAGCAGAATCTAAATTAGGCTACAATCTTGATTACCTATTTGTTTAAAACTACCGCAAGCATAACATCCTAGATTTACAACTACATTTAGCTGGTTATCTATTGATCGCACTCTGATAAAATCACTAAACCGAAACATATGATTAAAGCTACACAGCCAGTTTCCTTAACAGCATATCAGAATCCGTAAGACTATGAAACCACTTATTTGTAGCAGGAAAATACAGTAAGCATACACCATGCTGAAAAACCAATCTAAAATACTTAGATGGCCAAAAAATGGGAAAAGTCACAATTTTAATACCATTGAAGCAACACTTTTATCCCATATTAAATCAAGGCCTTAATAGAGGTTCATGTGTTAGTTAATACGCAACTTAGGTTGAAATCCACATACATTACCCCACTAAAAAACAACAACTTTACCTAAACAATTGTTTACCCCAAAACAATGGGTCTCCCTTGATTATCAACCGATTATTGATCCTCTTGGTGACATTGAACAAAAATAAAAATATAATTAAATGCCGAGATGAATCTGGTATGATTAAACCCTAAGATATTGATAATCGCAAAAAAAAAATATAAAATTAGGTATTAAAATCAATACTTCATAACAGTGGTTGTGGATTAATACCAGCAGCTGATTGTGGGTTAATAGCAGCTGACGATCTGGTCCAACATTAAATCCTTCAACTTGGTGATGGTGTATTGGATCTGTGTTGGCGTGTGTTCATCATAAAATTATTGGGCTGTTTTTGGTGGGGGATGAAATTAGGTTTTTTTTACGATAAAATCATTGTGTGTTTTTTGGGGGTGAAGCTAATGTGCACCTTCGATAATATGCAGTGAACACAGAGAAGATTCATTACCGCCATGTAATGGAGGTAAACAGTGATTTTACGGGCCTTTCTCTAATGAATAGTGCATTTTGTAACGAATAGTACTCCAACAACAAAACGGAATCGAGAAAAAAAAGCATTAACATGTACCTTTTAAGTACTATGCACAACAACTTTTTGGTACCAAATAATTTTCAGCCACAACAATCTAACAAACGTACTTTCAACGGACCAAACATTTGCCTATATATATATATATATATATATATATATATATATATATATATATGAGAAAAAGAAAGTAAATAGTACATTAATTGAGAATGAAAGTTACCAAGGAATCAATTTGAAAAGCAAAAATTCAAAAACAAAAAAGGCAAGATACATACATACCAATAGGGTCATGAGCTTAATTTTAAGGACTTAATCCGTGATACTCTACAAACCACAAGGACCATACTTTTAAATATACGAAGGTATTTCTGTCATTTCAACCATCTAAACATTTGACGGTCGAATTAACAGAAAAAGTGGTCAAAAGACCAAACCTGTAACGGGTCAAAACCATCGGGAGATGATCCACAAACAAAAATAAAATAAAATTAAGCCGTGAAACCACATGTACCATTTATGTAATTAACTCATATTTTAATGATTAAAATGGTCTGTTAAGTATGATAAAACCATTGCAAAGAAGAAAGTGGTAAGATAAAAGTGATGATATGTCATCGATGTAATAATAATGGTAACCGTAGTCGTGGTAATCACTACATATGCTTAGTAGTAACTATCATAAAGTCTTATAAAAATATCTCAAGTTCAAATCTTAAAACCTTAAATTTTACAAGCTATCAGCTTTAGCTATGTTAACTAAAGAGTGTAGAGTGTTGAAAATTTACCATGTTTCGTGTACACTTGAGATCGCTAGTAACTTTAAATGTTTTATCTACCTTAGTGGTGTTATATACCCTAAACTTTTTTCATAATGTATTTAATTAACCACACTTAAAATCCACTAAATATCAATCATCGTCGTCTTCTCTCGTCATTTCTTCACGTCATCATCACATCATTATATCATTTAGAAAGATAACCAGGCACAAAATTTAAAAACAAATATCGTTTTCCTTTCTAAACATAATAACACAATAAGATACTACGTAGTTGTATTTATGAGAAAAGGAAAGTAAAAAAAGCAAGTGAGAATGAAAGTTACCAATAAGGAATCAATTGAAAAGCAAAAATTCAAAAAACAAAAAAGGCAACTATAGTAATAGGGTCATTACTTTTTATGTTGGGCTTTAGAGCCAAACATCTTTATTTTCAAAAACCCACCAAACTCCCCTCCCTTCTTCTCGCGCCGTCTTTCGATCTCCCCCACCTCAAAAACTGTAAATCTTAAAAACCCCCATTTTTAATATCCGTATACAATTAGAATTACGACTATTACTGTATGTTTACTTTGATTATTTTTTTTATTTTTTTTATATTTTTTTTCAGTTTTTAACGTTTTAGATCTCTTCAATTATAATTTTTATTATGACTTTTTTTTTGAGGTTGTTGAGATTTTAAGGGTTTTTTTTTTTTTTTTTTTTTTTTTTTTTTTTTTTTTTTTTGGTTATTGTTGGTCAGATTTTTATTTTTAGTTTTTGGTTTAACATGTATGATTTACAAAAATGTATTTATTTACAGGTTATTCCTTTTATAGGGTCTTATTTATTAGTCAAACTAAACTAGTCCCATTTCCCCCCTTAATTGTTACTAGTAATTGCTTTGGAGTATGTAGATTAATATGCAAATTTTTTGGTGTTTAGTGATAATTTTCGTTTATCAGTGTGAAATGTAGTCAAAATTAACCTCATTCTGGTGTTAAGATTTGTAATTATTGTATCCTCCGGTCCCAATATAGTGCCCACGAGTATTAAAAAAGATACGAGTGGTCAATTAATTTGGGACATACCAAAATTCAACGATAGACAATAATTTTGGGATGAATCCTATCCGTTACCAAAGTTGTCATCCACCATTGTATTATACTTTGTTCTCCAAATAATTGTCGATTCTTAAGAGATTTTACCAAGTTTACCATTTTTTTTTTGGGTAACCATGATTTCCAACCTTTTGGCCGACTAATCAACGGGGTTTGAACTAGTTACAATCATCTTAGAACTACATTAGTGGTACTTTACTATATTTTGTATTATTTGAACTACATTAGTGGTACTTTACTATATTTTGTATTATTTTAAAGGGTAAAATGATACAGTGTTTAACTAGCTAAAACAATACGTATCTAATTTTACATTTCTGAATTTTTTATTGGGTGGACGATTATTTTGGACAGAATGTAACTATGTAGTTCTTAATGTAAGACATGTTTTTTTTTTTTTTTTTTTTTTTTTTTTTTGTTTGTTTTTGTTTTGTTTTGTTTTTTTTTTTTTATGAAGCTGTTCTTCTCACCAGGCCAGTTAAACGAAGCTGTGGAGACGATCTATATATCAAAAAATGATTAACTCCGAGATTAGCACAATTGACCTTGGGACTAATGTAGGAGCAACCCCACGTTCCATAAACAACCGATTTTAGCAGCTAAAAAGGTAGCACTGAGAGATGTGCAAAACAATAATAGTAACTTAACACCCGATCCCCATCCTTTGCTTCCAGTTGATGGACAAACGTTCATGGATACAGCTAAAACAGTTGGACTCAAAAGACCGACACCTGACTATGTGCCACCTTCACTTTTGACCAATAATGGCTCACTCGATCATTTCAATTACGCCCGTAGGAAATATGAATTAGGAAGAAATGTGGGTACAGAAAAGATTACGGGTTATCCACGACCTCATGTTCAACAGGAAATGAACCAGATGAATGGGAAGAATATGCATTACGGGTCTGTAGTGGCACCAAACCAAATGGGCTCAAAGACATCTGTTCCTCGGTTTAAAGAGTCTGGTGATGAACAAAGGGCAGACCGATTCATTCGTTTGCAGAACTTTATAAAGCAATGTGATGGATCTAACCATAGAGATAACATTCAATGTATGTTGACTTCTAGTTTTAGTGTTTTATGTATATTGGTTAATTATGCTGAAAACAGGTTGTTGCCGCTCACATCTGAATTGATATGTTTGATCTTGTGATCTTACAGCGCTGTTGCGTTTATCGCCCTCGGAGCTTAGTAGACACGCGGTTGAATTAGAGAAAAGAGCGATTCAGCTGACCATAGAAGAAGGTATGGAGAAAAAGTACAATTTCTGTTGTTTTTTTTAACTATAACTATTGTTTTACTAATTTAAAGGATAAATATCTTTTTCCATGAGAGTGCAACATCCGGTTTTGTATGTTGATTTATAAAGTGTTGGCCTTTAGGTAAATGAGACGAAAATACCCTTGATAATGAAAATGAAGTTATAATCTTTGTAGACTAAGATCATTGCTGTCGATAATCTGTAATTCATAAACAATGTTGGATATCCGAAAACGGAAACCTTCTAAAAATTTACGCTAAAAGATGTCGTTTTTTGTTGTCTCCTAGCATAGAACACAAACTTTGCTTGTGCCTTTTATTGTGTTTATACGTTTCTAAGTGTTCTTCGATTTCAGGGAAAGAGATGCAACGAATGCAAGTATTAAATATACTGGGAAAGCCGTCAACAACCAGAAATGCAATGCCAATAACACAAGTCCAACACAAGAACTGAATTCTGATGCTGCAAATAGGTTCTCTGTTTGTGTTACTCGATCGTGAAGACAGGGTTATTTAGGCTATTCATTGTGGCCTCGTCATCCTCTTTGTCTGGGATCAAGATAACTTATGCCAAATTTTCGTATTCAGTTTTGTTTCTTGTATTTGTTGATCATTATTACAAAATTTTGTATCTTATGAAATTAGTTCATGCTTTAAGTAACGTTAGAATTAATAATCCTTTTGGATATCTTTAGTTTATTATATTTGTTCATGATGTGTTTATTTGATATGGCAACTCATTTTGTCTGCACTTCTGTTTTTTTTTTGTCTTTACTCTAACCTTACATGACTTCGAAGAAGCTACGCCTATTTACCAATGTACTTGTGTTAAACAATAGGTGTTAGCATTTTACGGGCAAGACTGGTTCAAGTATGAAATAACTATTTGTCAAATGGCTGATGGGTTTGTGTTTTTGTGTGTGTTGAAATTAACCTGGAGTTGTGAAGGAGGCTGTTTTGTACTCCGTGTATTACGTTAGGATTTGAGTTATAGATTAAAAAAAAAAAAAAAAAAAAAAAAAAAAAAAAAAACTAATGTAACATGTCTAACTTGTGTTTCCGAGTTGGAAAGAAAAGCGAAGAAAGCAAGAAAAAAAAAAAAAAAAAAAAAAAAAACTTTAAAATCAACTTCACTCAATTTTATCCTAATTTTGGAAGTAAATTAGGAGAGTGATTTTGATCTAATTTACTATCATCTACTTTTCTCTCCCCCAAAAAAGTATCATGAACACATTTTTTTTTATTAACATCACAAACCTTTTCATTTATTCCAGAAAATAAACTCGAGAAGAGAATACAAATGTCAATAGGCAACAAATAAAATAACATCGAGAGTTGGGCTCGATGTAAGAGGCTGTAGTGGGGTTATAGTCCGTAGTACTAGCCCAAATTCGTTTGTTCCAATTATTTTATGTTAAGGCCACCTTTGGACTCTTTTGTCATACTGCTTTCAAAGTCAAGTGAATACAAGGTTGGAGCTAAAAAACAAATTAGCCAACTAAACGTGTGATGGAACATATGCGTTAGGCGTAACTATACAAAAAAGGATGCATTGTTAACTTTGATGTTGCTGCACTGGAATCCCTTGAACGTCAACTCCAAATCATTAGAATTCGAGTAGATCAAAATTAGCGACAGTAATCTCACATAGCTATGTTAATAATAATAATAATAATAATAATAATAAATAAAAATTCTCACATAGCTTGTGTGAAAACATGTTCATTTAGCCTAAATTACAGCAGTCTTTAATGCTCAAACGGAAAATCTTACCTATTTTTATTATTAATAGGCGTGCATATGAACGAGATTTTGTAACGACAAACAATTATAATTATGATATTAAAGTTGAGAAAGGATTCTCATGCCTAACAAATATGCTTAAAAGTATGCCTAATAATAATTTGGACACATGGCAAGATCAAATGTAAATATTTGGAAAAAGAAAGCGACAAAAATATGTGTCATATAATAGATGTATTAAGCATGTTTTTTGTCATGCATTTTAGATCACCATATCATTGCTCATTAAAGTTATTCACTAAAAAAAAAAAAAAAAAAAAAAAAAAAGGCCTTATAATATGATCCTCTTATATTCATGGACGTTGATAAGATCCATTCATTTAGCAGCACTTTAGGATGGCATTACCTTAAAATTATATGCAGATTGTGGATGTGTTTTTAGAAATTATTAATGTTGTGAGTGAAAAAAAATAAAAAAAAAATAAAAAAGCCCCCTCTAATATTTTTGGAAACTAAATTCGAAAAAGCTATCAAATAGTTTTGTGAAATTTTGGGGTGGGAACATTTCAAAGGCAACATATAATGCAAATTGTTTGAATTTTTATATGAAATTAAATTTAAAACATTGCTTATGTAAGTTTTAAAGAAAATACTTTTGCTTTATTTGCAGTAGAGATAGATATGGAGATTATAATTTTGATTTTGAAGTATAGAGTAATCACTAGCAAATTAAAATTCGCTGATCTACAACCTCTTGACAAGCAACCAGACAATACAATTACACAATAACACAAGAAAAAAAAAAGTGAAGAAAGATAAAAGCTACAACATGAAGAAAGAAAAAGTTAAGCTAAACAAGAAACATATATAAGAGCCGCAAAACAATAAGGGGTGGTAACATATCCCTCCACATCAAGTTAAGTTATATATATATATATATATATATATATATATATATATATATATATATATATATATATATATATATATATATATATATATATGGTAACATATCCCTCCACATCAAGTTAAGTTTTATATATATATATATATATATATATATATATATATATATATATATATATATATATATATATATATATATATATATATATATATTATTGTTATCGCCTCTCAATGAGAGGAAAAAACAAACCCTTTTATTTGACTGTCTTTTACTGATAAAGGGCACTAAAAACTCAGTTTTACATTTTTTTTTCTTTTTTATTTTATTTTATTTATTTATTTTTATTCTTTTTTCTGAAAAGAAAAACACTATTTATAGTTTTGTCAACTGATAGCGTATGGGAGCTCTACTCCAACTGGCTAAAGCCCATACACCCGTAACATACCCAAAACAAGCACACCAAAGCTAGGCCCCGTCATAACATGCCTGGGAAACATGCGCGCAAGCTAGACACACAATAAGAGAAAGACCGAGCAAGTGTATTCAGGCAACCACTCGCCTTGCCACGTAATCCATGACTGCTACAACTGACACTATGTGCCTCAGGCTCACTAGAGTGGAGGTAGTGCCGCAAACATTTCGAAGATATGCAATATCATACATGGGACACCCCATGAACTTGTCCTAATCAAGAATGGCACGACACGTGTCATCCTTGTTCCCTCCTCTGGATGAACACTACGTGGCCATCCCATAAACCATTTGACCGCATACACAGGTTGCACGTAACCTTAAATGCATCCCGATAAATATCGGGTCATTTCCTTGTTATGGACAAAGTCATTCTCGACTAAAAATTTACACACACTAGTCATCTTGTGAGTGTTACCCAACTCGTGACACCAGTCACACTTTGGCGTTCTTACCGAACGTAGGAAACCAAACGAGTGACTACCCTTAACCATCAATACGCACCGTACGTAAATTTGGCGCAACATGTGCTATACACCACATAATAACAAGCCACTATTTTCATTTTTACGTTCACCGGCAAATTTTTGTTTCACCGGAAAACTTCCTAATCACAGAAAAACTCTGTTTTACCCAAAAACTACATTGTTAGTCCATCAAAGAATCAAAACAAAAGTTTTAACGAAAATCTATATTTTCCGGTAATAAAACTTCTAATATCCAATGTCCTTTTCGTAAAGCAACATATGAAAAACCTTCATTTTCACCCGAAAAACACTATTTCCGGTTACAAACATCGTTTTACAACCATGACGAATCAGCAAAACTGGTGTGTGCTTATTCACACACCTTTTTCTGGCCAAATTAAGACCAAAACAGACATAAACTAACCATAATTGCCAAAGAAATTGTGTTTTTTTGTTTGTGATCGTGCAGGAATGGATATTTGAGAAATTCGCATAAATCAGGTCAAAAAGGACAAAAATGAGCACGAGTTTGGAAAACGTGTCAAAAGCCAGAGCCGCGGAAGCAAATTACCACTTTTGAGCTCAGATTGTCAAAACACACCTTGTGGATTCACAGAATGCCAAAAATAGTCCTTAGAGCAAAAGTTTGCAAAATTTGCAGTTATGGTCCGTCAAGTTTGGAAATTGACAGAAATGGCCCCTAAGCATTAGATTTAGAAGAAAAGTCATCAATGGTACTTGGGAATTTACAAGTTGTCAAAATTGGTCCTTGGGTGAAACGTTTGAAGAATTTGTAGTTGGGTCCCTACACTTTCAAGTTTTGGTAATTTTAGTCCCTAGGTGAAAAAATGGAAAAATATGGTCCTTGGTTTATTCAAACTTGACAAGAATGATCCATTTGTGAACTTTGGAAAAATCGCATTTTCAGTCCTTGAAAAATTAGGAATTGCATAATTGGTCCTTGTGAAATTACAACACCAAACGTACCCTTATTGTTATTGTAAACCCACAATCAAACCAAATCCAATCCAGAACATAAACCAAAAGCCTGATCCAACACCCTCAGGCCCAACACCACAAGCCCATCCCGTTTTATTAATAAAAACGGCTCAAACAGAAAGTCAAACCACACCACCCTTCCCTCCTTCCCCTTCCCCACTTGCCCTGCAAGCTGTCACCTCCACCACCCCAGACCAACACCATCACATCCCACCATCCTCACCCAATTGCAACCCCATCACCTCCACATTTAATGCCACCCCCTATTGTAGAAACTGCCAATTTAAGCTCTAACAAGTTTTCCTGCCAAATTTTGATCAAAGGCTAGGATGAAAAGTAGCCATCCAACAGCTCAAATCCTTGATGGGAAATGCTCAGAAGCAAATGGGGAGTCACAAATTGCACTATAAAAGGAGGAAGAAGCAGAGGAGGAAGACATGTAGTTTTAATTTAGTATAATGTTTGTCGACTTAGCATTTTCTTAAATTCTAGGGTAATATTTAGCTTTCAATCATTGTACTAAGTATCTTTAGTGTAATTGAAACTCCTTTCAATCATCAATTTCAAGTTTTCAGTTCTAATTCAGTTTATAGCAATTTTCATTAAAAAATCTCATGCTAGCTTATGGTTGCTAAAGTTATTATTCAGTGTTAATCCAAGCTCACTTAAGCTTCCTTATAACCTTTTTGAAGCTTTTAGATCATTCAGAGGACTGTTAATCAAAATACTCAAAAATACAAAAAAATATAAAAAATAATTGAAAAATAAAAAAAATAGGTATGAAGCCAGAAGAAAGCTAGGAGCATGGTGCATATTGGATTGCATGGTTTAGTGCCTCAGGGGAAGTGTTAGGATAAGTTCTTGGTCCTTGGTTTCTTGGTTATAAGCTGGAAGGCATTTGTAAGCAAAATCTTGCATTTTTTGCTTTCTACTATAGCATTGCTTATTAACTGCTTATGTGTGTTTCTTTAGGATTCTTAGGTATATTTCAGTTATATTGTAGCTTAAAATTAGGTGCTTGTTCATTGAAATCTCATTGTGCTCAAAATCTTAGTTTAACTGCCTAATTAGCATAAATTAGAATCTTGGGCATTAGTAGTTGTTGCTTGTGTTTCTGTGCTTATTTTAGCTCATTATATCAAATCAAGTTGTTAGAAATCAGTTTCATAGTCCTTAGTATCCATTTGTTTTAAAAACCTCAAAATCAATTTCATATCAGGTTGTTTGGATTTGCTGATCTAGTTGTGTTCAGGGTTGTGTTGTTTGTTGTTTCCTGTTTTTACATGATGCATTAGGTATTAGTACTTCACATAAACCATAAAATCAAGTAACCACTTCTTAAAAAAAGTCAAAATCTCTTTAAACTTTCTATAGTTGTCAACTGTCAAGGTTTAAAGTTCCATAATCATTATCATTAGCTCAATAGTTGTTAAGATTGCTTAATTTCATCTCATGTCAGCTTAGAATAACATATTAAGCCTTGTAGGATCTTTAAAAGTTCACATAAGTCAACCTATCTCAAAATTTCAAACGTCAAAAGGCCTTGTTCAAGAAAATGGAATGAATTTCAAATCAACCTGCAGGGTTCATTAAAGATTAGAAATAGATAATTCTTTGCTGATTTGTGTTGTTTGGTAGCCTGTTAACTTATTTCAAAAAGAAAATTTTGTTTTGGAAACCATTAGCTGATAAATAAGCTCACTTGAAGTTGACTGTTTGCATATAAGCTTCCCCTGCACCAGTTCCACAGATCTCAATCCATAAGCTCATTGTAAGCTTATTAGTGGGACCCACCTTGTAACCTTTGGCTTTTTAGAAAGCTCATCAGGCCAGCTTTTCAGTTTTGTGCTTATTTTGGACCCTAAGTCCCTTGCCCATAGCTTATTTATGCCCTTAAGTCACCCTGACCATAACCTTGCCTCATTCCTGCTGATTCATCAGCAGTAATCTAAGCCATTTTCACAAGCCCCTCCTTAGCTTATTAGTGGACCCTAGGGCTTGAACCTTAGCTTATTTAGAAGTCCCCTAGTCAGGCTTTTTAGGTCAATGATTGGCTCCAAACGGTCAACCAAAGTCAACCACGGATGTGGTCAATATGGTCAGACAGCCTAGAGTCAATCTCCGCGGAATAAAGTGTTTCCCCGGGTCGTTATGTCCCGACGAGGTGTGAATTGTATTCAAAACGGGTTTGTGATCGGGTGAATTTGAACAGGAAAGGGTTTGTGATTGATTGAACTAGGGAATATAAAAGAAAATAGCTTAAATAAGCTATATTAACAAGAACGTAAAACTAGAAAACCCAAAAACGTTTAAAACCTAAAAACGCGTACGTCCAATTTAAATTTACGCAGACGTACGAAATAAAACGCGAGTTTTATAGAAATAAAATACCTACGAACATGAAAATTACATTTTTACAATCCTAATAATAAACAAAAATTTTTAGAAAAAGAAAATTAATTTTTACACTATTTAATTAATTATTATTAATTAATTACTATTTAATAACTAATTAATAATATTTAAAATACACTAATTATGAATTTAAGCTAGAAAAATGAAAATTTATTTCTCAAAATTCTAAAATAATATAAAAGTAATTTTAAAACTAAAAATACATTTTTCCTATTTTTTCTCTATTTATTATAAATTAATTAAGATTTAAATACTAATTAAACTAATTAAATTAAAGAAAAATAGCAAGTGAATAGAAAAAATCCTAAAACTTTTTCTAAAAATATTTTATGACATTCAAAACCTAGGAAAAATATAAAAACATAGGAATACTTAATAAAAACTATTTATACTATTTAATTATCTAATATTAATTAATTATTAATAAAACTAATATTAATTATTAAAAATAGCAAATGAAAAGAGAAAAATCTAGAAAAATTCCTAAAATTATTTCAAACTATCAGGAATTCAACAAAATTATAAAAATAGAAATTGCTTATAAATAATCAAAAAAATAAGCCAAATCGGCTTAAATAGAAGCTACCACTTTTTTATTTTTATTTTTAATTTTTTTCACAAAACTGTTTTAACAACAAAAAGACATAACTTTAATGAAGGAAAAATTTTGGAAACTTAAAAACAAGCACTGTGCAAGCTTATTGGCTTGACAGTGAGCTTTTTTTGAAGCTTATCTTGAATTTTAAACTTGAAAAGCTACTTCACACAAGCTACTAACTGGACAAAGAGAATGAATAAGCTAAAAGATACTAAATACAATTTAAATAAGCTAAGACTTATGAATAAGCATACTATAATAAGCAATAAGCAGTGATAAGCAAATTCACTCTCCACACAAAACCAACATAGGCCAAATTGGCCAATTTGCAGCCCTTGGTGGGACCCACAGGGGTGACTAAAGGTCCAAATAAGATGGTGATATGAAGAGAAGGCCTGAGGGGCTTTTCAAAAAGCCAAATCTTGCAAGCTGGGGCCCACCAATGAGCTAACAATGAGCTTATGAACTTGACCCCTTGGGACTGGTGAAGGGGACTTGCAGGCCTCAAATAATAAGCAAATCCTAAAATAAGCATTAACAGTTCAAGTTAAGCTACTGATCCACTCCTAAAAGCAATTTGGGATACTTTTGAAAAGATTTAAGTAAACAACAAGAGGATAAAGCACTGACAGATTAACAATGAAAGGTCTTTTTGAAATTTCTAAAAGAAATGGCCTACTGTGGTACTAT
>JARVZY010005823.1:0-28320 GCA_030686995.1 Artemisia argyi
TCCATTAAGGGGTGTTTGGCAATGTTGATTTGAATGTATTGTTGAGGCATTTAGTGGTTATGAATAGTTTAGACAACTTTAACTAGGTCCCTATAGCATGTTTATGGTTAAAAATCCAATACCACTTCAGTTAAAAGTCAAAAATCAATTTGGTTCAATCCACACAGTTAACTGTATGGATTTTCTAATCCATGACCACGCCACATCTACTTATAATTGAATATTTAGCCTAGATTAGCTTCATCATAGCTTATTACATGTTTCTTAGTCAGTAGTGATCATCCAAATCTCAATAAAGTCAAAGTTCTTAAGTTTTCTTAGAAAGTCAAATTTCATGTAGGTAGAAAATCTCAAAAATGGCAAGATTTGTTTAGAATTTTGTGGTTAGAATTAGGGCTTGTGCTTTTTAGGAATTGTAACCCCCCACCTCAACTCTTGAATCCCATAGTTACTATATTTTTATGATTTTTTTTGTGGGCCCCACAGACCCTCAAACACACCTGCAGGGAGGGCTGCTCCTCTGTGCAAGCTGCTGAACCACCCATCTGTCTCACTTATGTGGGTCCCACAGGACTCCACAGTGGGCTCCAAAGCCTCCCCCTTGGCTCTTTAGACTCACAAGCTTGCCACCTTTCTATTTGTACCAAGCTTTTGAGCTCAACCCCTATGGACCCCACTTAGAATCACCCTTGAAACTTGTCCCATTTTCTGTGTAAAACCAAGTATATCAAGTACTTAATTTGGCTTTTTGGCTTAATCAATGAGCTTATTTGCTAGTTTCTAGCTTATTCCACTCCAAACAACTTATTTGAACCAAAATCCACCCCTATGGACCCCACAAGGGCTGATTTCCATCAAAAGTCAACTAGTTTAGCTTTTTGTGTCCATTTGGCTTATTTTTAGGCTAGAAATAAGTTGTCTTCACAAAAGTTCTCTTTTTTTAGTATTCAAATATATTTCTAAAAGAAAAACCAGAAAAATCAAATTTAAAATTAAGTGATAGTTTCTATTTAATATTAATTATCTTTTTAATTTTCCTTTTTAGCTTTTTATTAAGTAATTTGCATTTTTATATTTTTCTTAATTTTCATTTATATTAAATTATTTTCAGTAATTTTTCAAGAATTTTATCTTGTCACTTAGTATTTATTAGATTTAATATTAGTTTTATTAATAATTAATTAATATTTAAGTATTAAATAGCATAATTAGTTTTTATCAAGTAATACCTAGTTTTTATATATTTCCTAGCTTTTATATGTTATAAAATAATTTTAGGAATTTTTCTAGAATTTTTACTGTTCACCTTATAATTTTTATAATTTAATTAGTTTAATTAGTAATTAATTAATATTTAGTTTAATAATTAGTAAAATAGTTTAAAAACATATAAAATAAACTTTTTATAATTTTTTTAGGATTCCTTTGATGGTTAATTAGTTTTATAAAAAATTTCCTAATTATCTAAGTCATTTGTAGTATTATTAGTAATTTGAATTAGTTTAAATAGTTTAATTAATATTATTAGTATTTAATTAATAGAAAATCACAAAAAGACAAAAAGACATATTTTTAGTTTTTATATTATTTTTAAGTTATTTTAGAAGTCTTAAAAATAAATTTTCATTTTCCTAGTTTTAATTTAATTTTATATTATATTTAGTATAAGTTAAATATTAATAATAAGTAATTAAATAGTTTTAATTAATAATAAATAATAAAATAATCAAAAAATAATTTTCTTTTTAATTATATTTCTTTTAATATTAAGTTTTTAAAATTTTCATTTGCACCCCCTGTAGTTTTAAATTGTTTAAAACTCACCTTTTTCCCAGCACGCAATCGTGTCTGATTTTAATTTAATTTACGTTTATTCACATCTGTTTCCCGTAATTGTTAATACTGTTATTCCTAATCATTCCAATAGTGTAAAACAAATCCAAACCATTGTCTGGTTACTTCCCATTCAAATTCACCCGATCACAAACCCGTTTTTATACCATCACACCTCGTTGGGACATAACGACCCGGGGAAACACTGTATTCCATGGAGAATTAAGCCTAAGGAGTTTGACTATATTGACCACATCCGTGGTTGACTTTGGTTGACTGCTTTTGCCTCGATCAGGCACGAGCAATGAGAGCAAGTCCTTGATTCAATGTATTGAAGTCATCATCTTCATCGTCATTGGAATTAGAGTAGTACATTGACTCACTGTTTTCATAGGGAACAGGTTGATTAGATTGCTGTGAAGAATCATATGGGATCATCTAATTTGGAGTTGTAGGTTGTGGGTAGCTGAAGTAATTATGTTCTTGAACTTAAGCATGATTTGACAATGGAGGTGGAGTATACTGAGATTGAGTTACGAGTGCCAATGAATTTGGTGTTGGTGGTGGTAAGTAACCTCCTCGAAGAGCATGATCTTTCTCTACTTCAGGTTCATGGTATTTCAGAAAATCATACAACAAACCATACGGTGCATCATGAAGATTTTTGGTTTGACGAACGAATGTCACATACTTTTGCCAATCCGGACCAAGACTACCGACGAATTTGGAGTTCACTGCGATCCTTGGTACTGTGATTTTATGTTGTTCCAAATCATTTACCACATTAGTGAAACGATGATAATAAGATTCAAGTGACTCCCCTGGTTCAATTGAGATGTTAGTGTATTCCATGTAGAGTTTGGATTCCATATCATCTTTGTTCAATTGAGTGCCTTCCATTAGGAGATGAACATGTTCCCACATAGCTTTAGCCGTTTTCTGAGCATCGACACTTCGATAAATTGGATTTGGTATTCCTTGAAGTATATAGGCCATGGCATATTCATCAGCTTCACGATGTAGTTTCTGATCTTCTGTGAGTTGAGATTCTGGAACGGGTTTTTCTACAGGAGCACGTGGAGAATCAGCAGATGGATCACCACTTTCAAGTCTGGTTGGCCACTCAAATGGTCCTTCAAGTATCACTTGTTTCAAGAATTTCCCATGGGGTTTCTTAAGTTCAAGGAATCGTAAGAATCGACTTGACCACTGAACATAGTTCCCAGGTGTTAGCATTGGAGGTGTTTCAAGTGATCATGCCTCATGTCTGGATTGTTGAGTTGTAATAACTTCACACATCTGATCAAACCAATGAGGTTGTTTGGACGAATACTGATTAGGTTGTTGTGACATTTGATATGGTTGTTGTTGAGGAGTGATTTGATGTTGTTCCATCATGAGATATTGTCGTTGTGGATGAAACAGTTGTTGCTGAAAGTATGATTGTGATGGTTGTTGATACGATTGTTGCTGATGGTATTGCTGTGGCTGATACTGCTGATGTTGTTGTTGCTGAGGATGTGATAAGTAGTAATGTGGTGGTTGAGACATATTAGAACCTTGTGTAATGTAGGATCTTGTAGAAGATTGAAATGCACATTCCTTTGGTTAAGATCAAAAATCCTTTGGCAAAGTTGAAACAATCTTACGCGTAACAATTAATCTTATGCGTAGACTTTAATTTTATGCGTAAGAGAGGATGTTATGCGTAAACTCAAAGTTTATGCGTAAGATACTCTTTTACGCGTAAGATTAAACTTATGCGTAAGATTCAAGTTTTTCGTAAGGTTATCGAACCAAACAAATCTTTCAAACTTGTCCAAGCTTGAAAGATATCCGTAGTCGAAGTATTCCACTAACTTATCCAAGCTAGGGAAGTACTGAGTCACCGTTGCACGAAGAGAAGACCGTTGATGAAACTTAAGAGTAGATCTGTAACTTACGCGTAAGATTCAATCTTAGGCGTAAGATTCCAACTTCTGCGTAGAATGGCAACTTAAGCGTAGGATATCAACTTTGGCGTAGGAATGGGGTATTCTGCCTTAACTTATGCGTAGAAAACACTCTTATGCGTAGGATTGGGGTTTGGCTAAAACTTACGCGTAAAAGTACCAAAAAGTACTGTTGACAGCTTTAAACTTGTACTATTCCAAAATCTTACGTGTAGAATGACCAGAACATGTAAAAATCACTACTTTTTGAAGAAAAATGCTTAGAAATAAGGTTCTATTGATCAAATAACTTCCCCAACACTTAGAAAACACTAAATATGAAAGATTTAGCTACTAAAAACTAGTTTTCTAATATCAAAGAAGCTACAAACCTCAATAAACTAGGAGAAAAAGTACTAAAATCTTTCAAAGATCAAAACTTTATGCAAAATCTAAGCTTCTAATCACTATATAAACCTTGAAACTTGTCCAAGCTTCAAGATTTGAGTGAAAGAAACAAAGAAAAAGCAAAAATATAAAGAAAAAGCACCTCAAACCCCACGTTAACACTAAGAAACAACACTTCAATCTCTATTTGGCGAATGATACCACTTGTTAGGTGCCCATATTGATGTTACACAAGTAAGAATAAGATAGATATAAGGATTGGTTGATTATATGATATGTGAAAAGTGAAAGAACAATAGTTTCATTAAGATAACAAAATAACCAACAACTAAAATGTTTACATAAGCTTAGTATTTATAGGAGGGAAGCTAGGGCAACATTCCCTAGTCCTTTTCATGATCTCAACGTGGGCTTCTCAAGCCTTATGGGCTTTTACAACTTGCCCATGATCTAAAACATAAACATAAATATTACTTAAGCAACCTATTACAAAATGTAATGACCGAGACTTGACTAAATACAAAAGTATGTTCCCAACAATATATAACACTCCCTCTTGGATGTCCATATTGTTAATACGCTTAGAAAATGTTGCCTCATTAAAAACCTTGTCAGGAAAACCCAGTTGGACAAAACCATGACTAAGGGAAAAGAGTGCAGCGCGTATTATCTCCCTCTGATGACTACATCACTTGAGCTCTTTGAGTAGGTGCATTCCAATGTTGTGGTCCTGAATGTTTTTGTAGAAGCGCCATGGTAAATAGATCCACCAAATTATCATTTGAATGAACTTGTTGAACAATAATATCACCATTCTTTTGTAAGTCATGATTGGAAAAGAACTTTCTCAAAATATGTTTTATCTTGACGTCTTTGATGTAACCTTACTTGAATTAAGCAATGCATGCTACATTATCTTCATGCAAAACTGTTGGTGCCTCCTTCGCAGAATTTCTAAATGGTTAGATGAACTATCAGCGATTGTTTGCTTTTCCGAACGCTATAAAATTTCACTACTGTCACTTGTGAGTATGTATCCACTTTAAGACCGACCATTGTTATGACCAGACATATATCCTACATTAGTAAAACCAACTAAACTTGTTTCGATGGGTTAGTAAAATATAAACCCTATTTCTTGTACCTTAAAGATATCGAACATTTACATTATTCCATTCCATTGATTTGTTCAATTTGATCAATTAGTATTCTCGAGAATTTTAAATCATAACACGTGATTTATGTATTTTATATTCCTTAAGGAATCTCAAAATCATACGAGCTCTTGTATTATTAGACGCATACTTATTTCTTATATTGCCAGACTTATACAATATTATACTACATTATTGGATCCACCACATGTAAACATGCATCTCCATGATCATTTACAAGTCTTTGAGAAAATATACGTGTGCTATCACTTGTACCTTATGCATAATTTCATTTCATTTTCTCATAAAGACCAATGCATATCCAATAATTCATATGTACGGACTTCAAGTCCCAGTAACCGTGTCTCGTCACAAGAGACTTTAATCTTTCATTAGCTCTTTGCGTCTTTACTTCTTTTGGCCATTCATTTATACATGTACACTTCCTGCAGATATGCTTCCATGATCCTCACCATGATTATATGGCTATCTTATTTATTTACAGAATCATATATAATAGTACTATCGACGTCGATTGAATTCTTTTCGATTCCATTTTATACTAGACATTATATCATTTATTGAGATCTCATAGTTTTTCATGTACCCAGGGTTTATCAGTTACCTTTATGTATAGTGTCTCTTTAGGAGACTAATATGATTCGACCATCTTAATTTTCTTGCTCCATTTTATCACTTCAATCGAGGACTTTTATTTGGAATCGATTTGTCTATCACGTTGCAGACGTGCCATAAACTTACTACCAATCATTGGTTTTATTGGTGGGACATACATTCTAATTAGAGCACTAGCAGCGTATATATGATCTAGTCACTTATTTAGGTCACTAAACATGTGTGACATTTACTAGATCTAGAATGTTATTTCTCCCTTGAACTTTAAGTTCATATTCGTTAGTGTGAGGATCAACATTTATATCATAATTCATTCCAAGTTTCTCGCCGCTCATTTTCTCCCCCTGAATGAATTATCCATTTCAACATCTCATTGTTGTGCGGTGGTGGATTTACAAGAAACATATACCGCACATTTACAAAATTCTTATATGGGAAACATATGGTTCGTGACCAAAACCATTCCAATGGGGAGGATTCATTTTAATTGTTGGCTAGATGAGAATTCATATGTCATAACATGCCCCACAAACTAAAAGTTTTGTTCTTGTAATATTATTGGCTTTGCAATCAACTGAAGACGTTTTATGAACGTTTCAACAAAAGCAATTCGCGTATGAACATGGGCTACTTTTATGTTCAACACTTATTCCAATAATCGCCCAATACTTTGAAGTACTCACCACCATTTTCAATAATTTAATTTAAAAATCAATGCTCGCATTATAGAAGTCGAGCCACTAATCACGCTAACCTTAAGTTGCGTCTTTGATGATCATTTTGACGATGCATCGATTTTAAAACTCAAAATGATCCACATGGCAGATGTATAGGCCTGAATACATCCCTTTTATATTCTTTCCAAAACTTTATAGGACAAAGTTCTTACTTAACTTGGTGGTAATACATGAACAACTAACTTCCATTCCATTGAGAACAATCAAAACTATCTTTGAAGAAACTTATGGTTTTTCTATATATTTCACATCATCATTGATCCGGGATGGTCTAACCGGTCATGCCACTCAATAAAATAATCCTAGCTCATAAACATCAAATAATATGGAGATTCTAATACAACATCACATTTCTCTGATCAAAATCGTATAAGATCTTTTATGGCTTTCACATAGTTTAATATAATATTACATTACCTTATAGCATTATCAAATAATAAAGCATGATTTATACCATTAAAGTATGCCATTCATCAATTAATCAAGTATTTCACAAGCAAATAAGAGCACATGATACGATAAATCAAAACATACATTCTGTATCTAAAGTTAATGGCATAATATAAGGTAACTAAGTCATCATATGGCGACATATCAAAGCATACAAGATCATAACACAACGGAAACTTCATAACTTAAATAGTCAAGAACATCATGACTTATTAATATAAAATCCCATAAAGGTACTTAAGGAAATGAAATAAAATAACATCCATCACAAGTCCAACAATATTCAAAATAGTCCAGATGATAGGGAAACTAGGGTGTAGGTCTCTAAGCTCCTACTCTCATCACTTGAACCCAACATCCCGCTTATTACCTGCCGCATGAAAAAGAAAACACGGCCGAGTGATGAGGCGAAAAGTGTACCACTTTTAAGGGGTCATTTATGCCCGAATTCGTGATTATTTGATCAATTACTTCCCTAAATCGTTCCTTTTGTCATTTTAGGTACTTTTGAGAAGAAATCTGGAAAATGAAGCATTTTGGACGTTTTTGGAGCATAAAAGTGAAGAAAACGACAAAGTCTCAAAATCCTTGCTGGGAACAGTACCTGATGACGTCAAGACTTCACACATGACGGTGTCAAGCTTGGCAAAAGAGGTGGAAATGGAAAATACACGTGACGGCCCAGAACATTTTTAGTGCAATTAACCTGACGGCATCACCAAGGCCGTCAGGGTCAAAATGTATGTGACGGCCCAGAGCTTCATTCCTTCTTGACGGCATCAAGATTAGATCTAGGCAATACGATCCTTAAGTTGGCGGCGAGTTGAAGGCGTCAGAAACTACAACGTGACGCCGTAAGGATGTTTTATCTATATATATTTTTCCAATTTTTCATTGTAAAAGTGTGGAACATTAGGAGAACTTTGGAGAGCTTAAACCCTAGACAAATTTTCTGTAAAAATAAGGGTTTCAACCCTTGTTCCATCCATGCTTAATTGAATATAAGTTTTCCAATAATCATACGATATGTTATGTGTTGTGTGATTCTATCTTATGCTTGTCTTTCTTTTAACATGTTAGGCTAGGTTTTCATTGTGTTTGCTTAGATGTAGTGAAACCTAGATGTTGATTATTGGTTGATGGTTTGTTTATAATTGTTGTGGATGATTGTATTCGATGTTAGGCTTAAGAAAACTGGCAGACTTCCATTGGTAACTTGCTTGAACGTCTTAAGAAACATGATCGGAGGTGTACTACGATTTTTGGTTGTATTTAATGCATAAGTGAATTCTAGTGATCCCATGTTAGGAGCTTTTAGTCGGCTCGACATAGGAGTGAAGTAGGAGCTTATAGAGTTAGGGAATATTGTATGATGCGTGGGAATTGCACCAGGCTTTACCTCTCAAGGGATCATGAGAAGCTTACAACCCCACCAGGCAGTGTACCTGATCATTGTAGTATAGTATAGTGACAAGTACCGAGGGATTGATCGTTCAACTCAGGAACAGTGTCGCAAGGATTAGAAAGCCTAAAAGCTAGGTCTAGAGGTGAGGGATGATTCTTTTTGTATTTTTATATTTTATGAAAAGCAAGTAAAATCTCGGGTTTTGAAAGAGTGGGCGGAATTAGTTGCTATTCAACTAACCCAATAACTAAAGATGCAATCAAAATAAAATAACAAAAATTAAAATAAACTAAATTAGACTAGTGGAGTGAATAGTAATTGGGAGAATTGTGTTTACTTAGATTTCACTACTCCCTAGATATCTTTTACACGTTAATTGTTTGTTACAGTTGCGTGGATGATGGGTTATATTCCTTAATACCAATTGTGGGGTGGCGTACGTACTTCCCCAACTCTATAAGCTCCTACTTCACTCCTATGTCGAGCCAGCAAGAAGCTCCTAACATGGGATCACTAGAATTCGCTCATGCATTAAATACATCCATAAAAACCTAGTACGCATTGGTTCATGTTTCTTGAGACGTTCAAGCAAGTTACACAATGGAGATCTGCCAGTTTTCTTAAGCCTAACATCAAAATCATTCATCCATTACAACTATAAACAAGCAATCAACCTATAATCAACATCTAGGTTTCATTACATCTAAGCAAACACACAAAAGATCTAGCCTAGCATGTTAAAATCAAGACAAGCGTAAGATATATTCAAACAACACATAGACATATTGAATGAATTGAAAAGATACTTATCTCAATTGAACATGAAAGGTTTCAAGGGGTGAAAACCCTTGTAAATACTGTAAAAGTCGTGCTAGAGTTTATTAAGTTCGACCCTAAAATTCTCATCTCTTTAGAATGAAACTAACAAAGAGTATATATAGATTTCCTAAGGTGACGACGTCAAGAAGAAAGTTCTGACGCCGTCATCTCACCGCCAATAAAATTCTCGGACTGCCTAGATCCAGATCTGACGTCGTCATGTGTATTGTTGCTCTGGGCCGTCACCACTTTTACTCTTGACGGTCTTGCCTTGACGCCGTCACGTTTTCACTAGGCCGTCATCTCTTTTGCTCCTGACGCCTTCACAAAATTGCTCTTGACGC
The DNA here is from genome assembly GCA_030686995.1 of Artemisia argyi. NCBI lineage: Eukaryota > Viridiplantae > Streptophyta > Magnoliopsida > Asterales > Asteraceae > Artemisia > Artemisia argyi. Next base: position 9,718 of record JARVZY010005823.1, read on the forward strand.
CGTCAGTTACTGTTCCCAGCAAGAAAAATTAACACTTTGCCGTTTTCTTTACTTTTATGCTCCAAAAACGTCCAAAATACTTCCTTTTCCAGAATTCTCTCCCAAAGTACCTAAAATCACAAAAGGAATGATTTAGGGCAATACTTGATCAAATAAATTCAAATTCCGGCTTAAATGACACCCTAAAAATGGATCATTTTTCGCCTCATCATATACCCTTACACTTGAGATTTGCTTGTCCTCAAGCAAATGCGCTTTTATTCTAGTCAAAATACAAGTTAGGGGTCATTTAACACTAATATAAAAGTAATTACAACAAATAATCGTTCCACTAAAGACCGAAGACAAGCACGGAGGTCAGACACTAGCATCTCACAAATAGTGTTTAGATACTCACATCTCTCGGGTGTAATAAAGTATATATCACAATATGGAAATGGGAAACATCTCTCACTACCTGTCATAGCAAAATAGATTACCATAGGCTTGGGAAAGGATCAAACCTCCACCGCATGGCGTAAGCACCTAGGATAAACTATCAAAGAGGTCTTTTGAAGGGTTATAACGTTAGGTGTAGGGATATGGAATACACGGTTTTGTTGGATATAGGCAGTCTTTACTGGTGGCGAGTTAATAATCTTGGTTAATTACATGTACAATATGGCGTTGCTAAGCCAAGACTAGACTCGACTTAAGCTAATAAATCAAAAATAACAAAAACATAAAATAAACATAGAATGAAACGGGATGGTAGTCCGTATGTTTTTTCTCTTTTCTCTTTTTCTATATATATATATATATATATATATATATATATATATATATATATATATATATATATATATATATATATATATATATATATATATATATATATATATATATATATTGATTTTTTTTGCATACACTCTTACCCTACCATCCAAAATAATACATCATAGGGAATGAACATTCCCCTTACACTTGAATTTTTACATACTTTACAATAAAATAATCTAATGACTCGAATTAAAATAATTAAAACCCTTGGAGTACTTTTAAGATTAACGTACATATGAGGGTAATAATATGATGTTCTTCCCCATTACTCCATAACAATAGTACTTTACCCATGAGTCCCAATCGTCCCAAAACAATATGTACAAGGATATGACTCGACTTAACAACCATGTTATCAATTAGATAATTAACTAAGGGTTTAACAAATAACAATAATGCACTAAATATGAGTGCATACACGGAAGGCTAAGGCGATTTGGTTGTACATTTAAGTGGGGTGTAACAAATTCTTCCTTTAAGTAAGATGCATAAAGGTAGAAATGAAAAGATAGGCTCGGAGGGGTGTACTAGGAGTTTCGTGTACTAAAAATGAGTACAACGCTAAGGTGTGGGAAAAATTAATTGACTTTACTTGCCAAGTAATATGACTTAAATGGTCAAGTAATTATGATACGGGTTTAACACAAGAGTGATCCTAATGCCTCTTATCATGTAGTAAATCCTACTACACGAATGTAGTCTCACTAGCGGTCTCGGGATGCATCACTAACGCAAGTTCTAGAATCTAAATGCTACCGGTACACTCATAAGCACTAATAGTAAATGCTTTTCCTATCAAATCTAAAGGCGAACCTCACATATTTGGGTGGAGAATTTTTCTGAATAGTACGGTTTTGTGCTAGTCATACAATCTCCTATCCATGAGACGCTTGCTAAGGCTAAAGTTTCACTCCTAAATGTTGTAAAAAATTTTAAATTTGGCGCTAAAATTACACTAACAAGTATTTCTCATAGTTTATTACACACCTACCATCAAACAAACAAACTCAAGTGCAAGTTTATCTATAAGGTATCATCATTTTACCCTCCCCTTACACTTAGGATGAACATTGTCCCCAATGTTCAATTAAATAATGTAAAAGTAAAATAGGTAAAACAATGAAATCAAATACTCCGCTGATTCGCTTGGTATGGATAGTGTGGCAACAAGGTTAGATCTTCCTCCAAGAGAATGAACAATCAAAGCTTCACTTCCAGAATATAAATCATCTTCTTGTCAAACATAACCTGTTAAACCTAAGAAAACAAACAAGGCAACCTCGCATACAATCGGCGGCAATTTATATATACTAACAAATCCTAGAAAACAAAGTAAGATATAATGCTTGTGGAATGAATGACATTGATGATAGTACTGTTTGGGTGAACAAGAAGGGTTGTGAAGTTGATTTTAGTGTTAAGGAAGTGTGGAATGCTTTTAGTTTTGATAGTCCTCAAGTAATTTGGAGTAATCATGTATGGTTCACTCAGTGTACTCCTAGACATAGCTTCATCCTTTGGTTAGCTGTGAAAGGAAGATTGAAAACAAAAGATAGATTATCTAAGTGGTTTGATATCCCTAATCAATTTTGTCATTTGTGTAATACTAGTAATGAATCTCACAGTCACTTATTCTTTGCTTGCCCTTATTCTAAGAGACTTTGGGAGAGGTTAAAACCTTTAGCTAAGATGGATGGAATCAGTAATGAGTGGCCATATATAATTTCTAGGGTTGTTAATTTGCCTGCCAAAAATAAAGTATGGAGTGTTGTTCAAAGATTGGTTCTTGGAGCTGCTGTATACTATATATGGCAAGAGAGGAATATAAGGAGGATGCAATTTGTGGAGAGATTTTGTGAGTGTTTAGTTAAGATTGTAATTGAATCTGTTAGGATGAAACTTATGGGATTATCTCTAAAGATGTCAGCTAATGTTGTTAATATGTCAAATATCTGGAATTTACCGATTGACAAAACTGTTTATCACAGTAGGATGGTTGAGGAGTTGTGTCAAAATTTTTAGATGTTATGGTATTTGGATTTGAGATTGAGGATTGTGTTGATTAGTGGTATTGGGTGATGAGGCTGCTTAGCTTCATATAATTATAGTTTATGTAGTTTCTGGTTTGGTCAGTGTTGGTAGATGTATTTTGGGTGAATGGGTGTTGTTTGGATGCTGGTTATTGTTTTGTTATTGCAGGTGGAAGATTGTTATATGGATGCTACTGGCATTGGTGATTTATGGTGTTCTGATCCAAGAGTTTGTTGTTGCTGATATGTGCAGGTTTTGGAGTTAGATTTGGGAAGGTTTATGTGAATGTTGCACTCTTTTAATCCTTGCTATGGTTTTACCCTATGGGTTTTACATAGGAAGGTTTTTAAGGAGGCAAATTTTCATAAACTGCTGAATTGGCACTTCCCTGGTTTTGGTTTGATATTTGTAGTACTTCTATGGATGCTGGTGGATTGGTTTTGATGATTGTGATGGATGGCATCGTGATTGTATGTTATTTTATTGCATTATTTAGTCTTGACAATCGTACTTGCTATTTGTCTTCAATATATGGTGATGTTTGGAGGTGCATTGGTTGATTCCTTTGCATTGGCACATGTATTCAGAGTATATTGTTGACTATAGTTTAAGCCATTTTATTGTCTTGACTAAATTTTGTGTTTATATGTTCTATTGTCACTGGTATTGTTATTGTATTGGTATTGTTTTGTATTGAGCTAGGGTATGTCCTATGCCATATTCTATGGTACAAAGTGTGAAATGTACACTTTGTATCTCATTTTGTACTGCCTTTTGTTGGCATCATTTACTTAATAAATTTACCTTTAAGTAAAAAAAAAAAAGAAAAACAAAACTGGTAAAATTTCCAGATTTTTACACGTGACGCCGTCAGGAATTTATTCCTGACGCCGTCAGAAGTGACCTGCAAAAATCTTTATGTTAAGTTTCCGGAAAATTTCTGGAAAAACTTCGTCCTACTTCCTGGAAAATCCTGCAAAACATCATTATGACTCGATACAAGCATTTGACTCTAACAAATACGAATATACATGTCCATTTAATATTGTGGATAATCATGATCGGTTTTGTTTCTTAAAAACATATTTGGGGTTTCCCCTTACACTTATCTTTTGCGAAATACCTTTGGATGAAGTTAAGACTAAGCCAAACGACAAAATAAAGTATTTTCACCATTTTAGTTTTGAAACATGATCTACCATCAATAAAAATAAAGCACGTATACGGAAGCAAATAACAATTAAACAAATAAAATCACATAAAACATGGGTTGCCTCCCAAGAAGCGCTTGTTTTTGTTCGAGTCACGAGCCTGAATCTACACTTATTTAACGAAAATAGGGGAGGTTTTCCCTACACTTTGAATTAAGTGCGGGTGAAAGTAGCGATACACACCTTCTCAGTGGAAGTATGCCTCGTGAGGAAAGATTGGTAGATGAATTATATGCTCAAAGTGCGGGTGAAAGTAGCGATACACACCTTCTCGGTGGAAGTATGCCTCGTGAGGAAAGATTGGTAGATGAATTATATGCTCAAAGGGTTGTGCTCCTATCATTATAACCTCACCTAATTCAATCGGGTTAATGGGTGGATTAAGATTTTCTTCTAGAAAGGGATCATTTTCTATCAACTTCAAAAGACTCCTAGTTGGGGATCCATCTTTACCTAATAAACCCGGTTTAAACCCATAATGTTTCTTGTGATCAATCATAAATGGGTGATGTAAGCATGTAAGGTCATTTTCCACTCCTATATTGGCTTCCTTTCTACAAGGCTTAGAGTCCACTATCTTTGTCCTAAGACTACCCAGACTATATGGTTTGATGGGTGGATCGGAACCTATTTCAATTCCTAAATTTTCATCCAAGGATGGAAGATTAGGTAACGGTTTTGGTTGAGGCTCCGATTCATCAAAACTAGGAACTTCCCTAAAACTAAGAGTAAGGTTATAATTATAAGTATTCAAACCTATATCCTCTAGTTGTGTTTGGTTCAAAGGTTCTACCTCAATTGGGATTCCTAAATTCTCTTCTACTTCATCCAAATAAGTCACGGGCGGTGTGTATGCCTCAAATGATGGTAGGACTCGTGGGGTACTTGGTGGGCTTAGATTTTCAACTCTATCCTCCATCTTATCAAGATTACCAATGTGCTCAGCTTGTATTGTGGTGAAATCAAACCACTCCGTGCACCCAGTTATCTCATCTATAGGCTTATCCCCAAACAATCTTCTTGCTTGTTCCCTTAAACTTGCTATCAATTGATCCGTAACAACGTTTGTTGGGTTGTCCATTTTTTTGGCAAGTATGGCACAATTCTCTATGGTTTTCCATGCTTCATCAACACTTAATCCCCAAAGGTCCCCATCTGCGGCATGGTCAATGTCCATTTTGGTATAGTGGTCGACACGATGGTAAAATATTTCAATTTGGGACCATAAATCAAAATTATGATGAGGGACTTTTCGGAGTAAATATTTAAAACGAGCCCATGTATCATAGATAGGTTCATCCTCATGTTGTTTAAACATCAAGATGTCATTTGGAGTGGGTGAATTTCGTGGTTGGTAGTATGGTGGATTCGCGTTCTCCATAATGGCTAACGGAATAGTCAATGGAAAGGTTTTTACAAACAAAGACACAAAGAAAAAATAGACTAAAGAAAACCTAAAAATAAAAATAAAATCTTACTAGAAAAGAATCTAGCAAGTAGACCTAATAAAAAGAAATCCTAACCTAGACAATAACTATTCCCCGGGATGCGGCGCCAAAAACTTGATGCGTGGGAATTGCACCAGGCTTTACCTCTCAAGGGATCTCGAGAAGCTTACAACCCCCACCAGGCAGTGTACCTGATCGTTGTAGTATAGTATAGTGACAAGTACCGGGGGATTGATCGTTCAACTTAGGAATAGTGTCGCTAGGATTAGAAAGCCTAAAAACTAGGTCTAGAGGTGAGGGATGATTCTTTTAGTATTTTTATATTTTATGAAAAGCAAGTAAAATCTCGGGTTTTGGAAGAGTGGGCGGAATTAGTTGCTATTCAACTAACCCAATAACTAAAGATGCAATCAAAATGAAATAACAAAAATTAAAATAAACTAAATTAAACTAGTGGTGTGAACTGTAATTGGGAGAATTGTGTTTACTTAGATTTCACTACTCCCTAGATATCTTTTACAGGTTAATTGTTTGTTACAGTTGCGTGGATGACGGGTTATATTTCTTAATACCAATTGTGGGGTGGCGTACGTACTTCCCCAACTCTATAAGCTCCTACTTCACTCCTATGTCGAGCCTGCAAGAAGCTCCTAACATGGGATCACTAGAATTCGCTCATGCATTAAATACAACCATAAAAACCTAGTACGCATTGGTTCATGTTTCTTAAGACGTTCAAGCAAGTTACACAATGGAGATCTGCCAGTTTTCTTAAGCCTAACATCGAAATCATTCATCCATTACAACTGTAAACAAGCAATCAACATATAATCAACATCTAGGTTTCATTACATCTAAGCAAACACACAAAAGATTTAGCCTAGCATGTTAAAATCAAGACAAGCGTAAGATATATTCAAACAACACATAGACATATTGAATGAATTGAAAGGATACTTATCTCAATTGAACATGAAAGGTTTCAAGGGGTGAAAACCCTTGAAAATACTGTAAAAGTCGTGCTATGGTTTATTAAGTTCGACCCTAAAATTCTCCTCTCTTTAGAATGAAACTAACAAATAGTATATATAGATTTCCTAAGGTGACGACGTCAAGAAGAAAGTTCTGACGCCATCATCTCCCCGCCAATAAAATTCTCGGACTGCCTAGATCTAGATCTGAAGTCGTCATGTGTATTGCTCCTCTAGGCCATCACCACTTTTACTCTTGACGGCCTTGCCTTGACGCCGTCACGTTTTCACTGGGCCGTCATCTCTTTTGCTCCTGACGCCGTCACAAAATTGCTCTTGACGCCGTCAGGTACTGTTCACAACAAGGAAAATTAAGACTTTGCCGTTTTCTTTACTTTTATGCTCCAAAAACGTCCAAAATGCTTCCTTTTCCAGAATTCTCTCCCAAAGTACCTAAAATCACAAAAGGAACGATTTAGGGCAATATTTGATCAAATAAATTCAAATTCCGGCTTAAATGACCCCCTAAAAACGGATCATTTTTCGCCTCATCATTGTATACGACCCTACGACTAGTATTAAGGAATATAACCCGCCATTCATGCAATTGTAATGAGCTGATCAACCGGTAGAAGATATCTAGGGAGTAATGAAACGTAAGTAAACACATCTTTTTTCATTATTGTTTCACCACGTAATCACATTAGTTTATTTTGATTGCATCTGTAGTTAATTGGGTTAGTTGACTAGCAACTAATTTTGCCCACTCCTTCAAAACCCGAGATTTTACTTGCTTTCAAAAAATATAAAAAATACAAAAAGAATCATCCCTCACCTCTAGACCTAGTTTAGTAGGCTTTCTAATCCTAGCGAACACTATTCCTGAGTTGAACGATCAATCCCCTGGTACTTGTCACTATACTATACTACAACGATCAGGTACACTGCCTGGCGGGGATTGCAAGCTTCTCAAGATCCCTTGAGAGGTAAAACCTATTGCGAGGGCGCAATCCCGCGTATCACTGAGCATAAAAAGCTCAGTGAACAGATATAAACAAAGCAAAGTAGTAAGCAAATGAAAGAAGAAGATCATAAGATGGCATAATGTATCACAAATCATAATAGAACGAAACAGCATAAAGATATCAGCATAATCATAATCATAAGGAAAGGTAAACATCACATATCAACAAAGAAGCGTCCAAACAAGGTAATTGAATGGACAAACGAATAATAAGAAAGCCACGAGCCGACCTACCGAGGTACTCGATAGATCTCGAAACCTACCAAGACCTAACTGCCAAAGATATCAATAACTTGTTTGATCTGCTGAAACATAATCAGGTTGAAGTCAATGACATTCTTGATCAAAAAAGTAAAGAAAAGGAAAAGGAACAGTCAAATCAACTTACCACATAACCACCTGTTGTTGATCCTCTTGCTCTTGTGTCAAATTATCATAAAAATCAATCCTCCTTTAGCTCCAACAATGAATCTCATTTCACCCTGGTGGAAGAAGTAATTGAGTCCAATCAAGATCCTGCCAATGTTGAACTCAATAAGATTGTTCAAAACCTTGCACTTCTTGGAAAACATATCCAACGGTCCTTCTACAAACGTCCAACAAACAACAATCTCATAACCACCTCTGCATCAACTGCCTTGAACAAACGACAAGATATTCCACCTAGAGGAGAAGTTGTGCGTCAAGGTGTTCAGAGAAATGACAAAGTTGAAGCTGGTTAAGAGTTACAGGAACCAAAGTGCTTTGGCTGTGGTCAACAAGGTAATTTTGCTAAGAATTGTCCAAATGGTAAAGTTCGTGACATAACTTACTACAGACAAAAGATGCTGTTGGTTGACATGGAAGAAAAGGGTAAAATTCTCAATGCTGAAGAAAATGATTTCATGATGGATACTGATGATGAAGGAGAATTGCTGGAAACAAACATGGTGTTCATGGCCTCATTGGAAAAGGTGGATGTTTTTGAAGCTCATGATGGTGATTCAACTCCTAGCTATGACACAGATGTTGAAGATGACGACACTCTTGGAAACAAGGTACACATCTTTGATGACTGTGATAATGATGATCTTGATGAATTTTTACATGGTCACATTAGTACCACTAGCATGACAACTCAAGTTAACACAAGTAGTACAACATCTACAAGTGCTACACCTACGTTATCTGCTAATAGTACCAATAGTAATCATGTATCAACAAGTCAAGATCATGTTGATATGCTTCAAAACTATGCCACTGTTCAAACACAGATAACAAATTATGCTAATTTGATAAAACTTGAACAAGATAAAAGTGCTTCCTTAGAAAAGAAAATCAAGGACATGTTGTACGAAGAGAAGTCTGAACGGCCTTTAGTGTTAAAATGACAAATTCAAGATTTATAAGATGAGATCTTTTCTCTTAAGAGAAATATCACAAGTTTTGAAAATGGCAAAAAGAATCTTGAAAATGAAGTTTCTAAACTCAAAGATGATAAAGCTAATTGTATCCAACGATTAACTAAAGCTGAATTGAAAATTCGAACTACCGGTCAGACTCCTCAGACTATGCACATGTATCTTCCCAAATCTGAACCTATTTTGGATTTAAGACCGGGACTTGGTTTCTCTAACCCTTCTTATCTTGAAATGGTCAAACGTAAAGCACCAAGTTTGTATAATTCTGACTACATGAGACGTGACACATTCAAAGATTACATGTTTGTTCCAAATGACATCTCTAATGAGGAAAACCAAAAACATTTAATGGTCAAACAAAAGAAAACAATTTTTTCTTATTTTAGTGCTGATTATGGGGTGATTAATAAAGAAAATGCCCTTGAATGAAAACCAACTAATGCTATGAAACATGTGGATGTACCTACGGTCAGTCCATATTTATCTAGCAATTATGAGAGTTTAGCAAGAAAAACCTTTTGTCATCACAGGAATCAAATAAGTTCATTGTTAAGAACTATTCGTGAGAAGCAAGAATTCACAACTGGCGAACTTGTGAGATCTGATTCCTAAGAAATAGATGTCTCAAGGGAAGTTAAGAAACAGATAAAATTATTTATCGAGCCTCCCGTGAAAAGTATTGACAATAAACTTAAAGTCTTTGAAAAGACATTGATGACTGAAATGCAAAATGATTTAAAATACGTAACATCTCTCGATGATGAATACGATTTTATTTGCTTAAACTCAGACATTCAAAAGGAATATTTTCAAAATCAATTTGAGTCAATCAAACCAGCATTCGCACTAAATGAGGAGAAAATTGTGACTTTAGAAAATCAACAAACGTCACTTGAAATAGAAAACCTTGCTTTAAAAGAGAGTCTAAAGCAGTGCTTGCAAAAGAATCTTGAGTTGAACGAGGAATTGTCTTGTCAAAATGAAAAATTTGAAAAGTCGTTTGCCAAAATTGAAAAACAATCTTTGATATTTGAATCAAATTGGCAACGAAAGATTGAAAAAAACAAGTATGACAAGCTTTCCTACAAAAATTCTTTGAAACTAATCTTAAAAGAGAATGAGAAACTCATATCTAAAGTGCTTGATTTGACAAAAACCAAGAATGTTGAGTTTGCTTCAAAACGCCAGTTTTAAAATGCAAATTTTTCATACTTTTCAAATCAACCAACATTTTTGGCATCTTCAAAGCAACAAACTCATGTTCTTGAGCCAAAACAGAAAGAGGTTTTAACTAATCCTAAAGTAATTGCTCCTGGTATGTACAATGTTGCTTCTACTTCTAAGCGTGAACCTTATGGCACAAATGATATGCTTTATAAGAAAGAATTTGAAAAAGCTAGGATGCAAGCATTACTTAGCAAGGATACACCTCCAGATGCACCAATGTGTTCTTTGACTCCTCCCCCAGTAGAAAAGAATCCCAAAGAATCAAGGAAACACATGTCTAAAAACGTAAGAAATAGAAATTTGTTCAACATGATCAATCTTCAAAATCTCCTAACAAAGATTTGCTTGCTGATCTAGGTTTGGAAACTACTTGTAGCAGGGAGAGACCACTTAAGAATAATGCTTGGAAGACTAGAGCCTCTCAACCTCAAGTTGTAGACAAACCTACATATTTTAATGCTTTCAATAAAAAACGCTCTAAGCGAATGGATGAATGTAATAACATTAAAATGCATGGATCTGTTGCTTCTAATAGCATGAATGCTTGTTCTAATTCTGTTACTCTTAATTCGGTTTCTGATAAGAGTGTGCATCCTCATATGAATTATGTGAACAAGAATGCTAACACCACTAGGACTAATACATCGAAGCCAAGAAACACTAAGCACCAACAACAAAAGCCAATGATTCCTAAGGGCAATAATCTAGATCACTATGAATCAAACCCTAGATCATGCTTTAAGTGGGTTCCTAATGGAAGAGTGTTTAAACACATAGGGTATAGATGGAAACCAGTTAAGAAACAAGAATCACCTACCATATCTCCTGCTTCTGAATTTAATCCTTTAGGTGTGCATTCTTTACTGTCTAACTACGTGGAACCACTTTATCAGCGGATTCCCAATTTTCTGTGTCTTGCTTTGATGTGCAGCTTGTCTAAGTGTGCCTCTGGTTCCTCGACTCGGGGTGCACACGGCATATGACCAGGAACATGGCACTGCTCAAGAACTTCGTGGCCAAATTCTTGGGTATAGTGCGTTTTGGGAATGATCACGTAGCTAAAATCACCGGTTATGGAGATCTCATTCATGATAAGGTCCCAATTCAACGTGTCTACTTTGTCAAAGGACTGGGTCACAATTTGTTCAGTATTGGTCAATTCTGTGATAGTGGTTTAAAGGTGGCATTCGGAAACATACATGTATTGTTCGTACGCTTGAAGGCGTTGATATTCTTAAAGGCTCCCGGGATTCGAATTTATACCAAATTGCACTTAAGGAATTAACATCACCAAAACCAATTTGTTTGCTGCCAAAGCAACATCATCACAAGCCTGGCTATGGCATCGTCGATTCTCTCACCTGAACTTCAGAACGATCAATGACCTTGCTCAACTTAACTTAGTCATAGGATTACCAAAACTATCTTTCAAGAAAGACCATATTTGTTCTGCATGTGAATAGGGTAAAATGACACGGGCAACACTCAAATCCAAACCTGAATTCAGTTCAGTTGCTCCATTACATCTGTTACACATGGATTTGTGTGGACCCATGTGCGTCGTCAGCAGAAATGGGAAGAAATATATTTTGGTTATTGAGGATGACTATTCACGATACACTTGGGTTCACTTTCTTGCTTCTAAAGCCGAAACTCCTAGTGTCATCAAGTTCATCAAAAGAATTCAAGTTGGTTTACAAGCTCAAGTCAGATTTATAAGAACAGATAATGGAACGGAGTTCACGAATCAGATTCTTCAGAATTTCTTCGATTCAATTGGCATTACACATCAGAGATCGGTAGCTTACACTCCTCAACAAAATGGTGTAGTTGAAAGACGAAACCGGACATTAGTTGAAGCTGCCAGAACAATGCTATCCTCCACAAACCTACCCTTAAACCTCAAGTCTGAAGCCGTATCAACCGCTTGCTTCACACAAACTGATCTATCATTAATAAACGATTCAACAAAACACCATATCATATCCTTCACAAACGAAAACCCGATGTAAAATATCTCCGCACCTTTGGTTGTAAATGTTACCCACTCAATGTTCGAGAAGATAGTGGAAAGCTCAAAGAAAAAGGGGATGTCAGAACTTTCTTAGGATATTCCACACAATCAAGTGCTTATCGAGTTTATAATCGCAGAACAAAGCTGATACAAGAAACAATCCATGTTCATTTCGATGAAGTAGAAGAAATGGCTTCTGATCAAGTATGTTCAGAACCCGTGCCAACGACTATGACTTCTGAACAACACAGTTCAGGACTCGCACCCAACCTCCAATCATCAACACCTAACCTTAACCGTACTCATAAGGAAGTGTTAGATGGACTGTTTGAAAACTTCTACGATGAATCATGTGGTGGAAACAAGATGGAAATGTCAACATTATCCGCTGCACCTCCGATTATCGAAGCTAACAATCAAGAAGACATACCATCTCAAGTATCCGGTTCATCAACAACTACTTATGAAGATGCTAATCCCATACCAGATAATTATCCATCCACTAACATTCAAATACAGCGTTCACCAAACAATGTCACTCCAACCTCCCACACAAATGTTGATGATCAGATAATTACCAATGCATCGTTTGAAGAAGATACTTTTATCAATCCATTTGCGACTCCAGAAAATGAGGTCGGTGTACCTTCAGAGCCGCAAAACATCAATACTTCAAACATGAAACAACATTACCAACCACATCCGCACAAAAGAAGTTGGACTCATGATCACCCTTTACACTAAATAATTGGGCATCCTTCCCAACCGATTCAAACAAGAAGTTCTACTGCCGATTTCTGTTTCTACAATTCTTTCCTAAGTCAAATAGAACCTGCCAATGTCAAAGCAGCACTTGCTGAACCAGACTGGATCGTTGCAATGCAAGTAGAAATCAATCAATTTACACAACATGGCATTTGGTAAAGTGTTCCACGTCCTCTTGGAAAACTTATACTTGCTTTGAAATAGATTTTGAAGAACAAACTTGATGAAGATGGCGATGTAATCAGAAACAAGGCTCGTCTAGTTGCCAAAGGTTACAATCAAGAGGAAGGAATTGATTTCGATGAATCTTTTGCACCGGTTGCTTGGATCGAAGCAATACGATTATTTTTGGCTTATACAGCTCACAAATCTTTCACCGTCTATCAAATGGACGTGAAAACGGCCTTTTTATATGGGGAGTTAGAAGAAGAGGTGTATGTAAGCCAACCAGAAGGCTTCATTGATCTAGATCACCTGGATGATGTATATGTTCTTGACAAGGCCGTCTACGGACTTAAGCAAGCACCACGTGCATGGTACAAAGTTCTGACAGAATATCTCTTCAAGAACAAATTTGTAAAAGGTTCAATCGATCCAACATTATTTATAAGGCGTAAAGGTGATGATATCATGCTTGTTCAAATTTATGTCAATGATATTATGTTTGGATCTACGAATCCTAAGTATTGCAAAAAGTTTGAAAATATCATGTGACAGAAATTTGAGATGAGCATGATGGGGGAACTCAAATTCTTCCTGGGTCTACAAATCATACAAACTCCAAGTGGTATCTTTATCAATCAGCACAAATACACAATGGAAATCTTGAAGAAGTTTGGGATTGATAAATGTGACTCCATAAGTACTCCTATGCTCAACAAACATAAAATAGATGAAGATAAATCAGGAAAACCAGCTAATCCTACAAAATACCATAGTATGATTGGTTCACTCATGTATCTCACATCTAGTCGTCCAGATATTCAATTTGCCGTCTGCATGTGTGCCCGTTACCAATCCAGACCAATGGAAAAACACCTCACTGTTGTCAAACGGATCTTTTGGTACCTAAAAGGAACAACTCACATGGGCCTCGTGTATCCAAAAGACTCCGGTTTTGAACTTATTACCTATTCAGATGCAGATTATGCAGGATGTCAAATTGATTGCAAAAGTACTTCTGGAACTGCTCAATTCTTGGGGGAGAAATTAATCAGCTGGTCTTCAAAGAAACAAAATCACACTGCACTTTCAACTACTGAAGCTGAATATATTTCCCTCTCTGGATGCTGTGCCCAAGTATTATGGATGAAAACACAATTGACGGACTATGGTTTCTTCTACGACAAAATCCCAATTTATTGTGATTCGAAAAGTGCCATTGCCATCTCTTGTAACTCAGTACTGCATTCAAGAACGAAGCACATAGCAGTCAGATATCACTTCGTCAAGGAGCATGTTGAAAAGCAGACGGTGGAATTGTACTTTGTGAAGACTGACTACCAAATTGCTGACTTCTTCACAAAATCTTTGCCTCCTGAAAGATTTGAATATCTCCGACAACGGTTAGGCATGGCAAGTATTCATGATGATCATGACGAGGAAACTCCAAAGGTCAAAGCAATCAACAATGTAGGAGACATCACACGTACATCTGGTAACCCAAAATGGTAATTATTCAAACATAATGGTTGTTGATCACATCACAGATCAACACCCGTAATAAAAAAAAAGGACCCTGTACGTACGCTTCAGTGCGTCAATCCTTATGAAAAGGAGAGAATCTTCTTATTATTATGAGCAAAATCTATACAAGATTTTACAAAAAGATTTTTTTCAAAAACCTTTTTATAAAATTTTTTTGCTCATGATAATCAAATCTTGAAAATAGCTCGAGTAAGAATAAAACTTTAAAAAACAATGCTTCACCTCATAAATAGATCAAAAACAGTTTAAAAAAATACTAAGCTATTTTTGAGGGGGAGAAATGTAGAAGTTTGTTTTGAAACCATGAATAAGTCGCAAACAAGTGTTGCTAAAAGGTTGTTAAAAAGGAAAAATGAAAAACATGATAAAAAGTTGTTGTAAATGTTGGAAAAATTACCATCACTTCGAGGGGGAGTGATTGATTTTATTTTTAAATCAAAAACAATTTTGATATAACACAAACGTTCAAATTATTTGAACCAAAATGTTTTCAAAAACTTGTTAAAATTTTAAGAATAAAAATCAAAAGTGTTAAGTGTTAAAAGGGATAATATCAAGGGGGGGGGGGGGGGGGGGTTGTTAAACTTGTCAAAATAATGATTTGAACCCTCCCTTATTCCATAAGGTTCTCGCAAATCTGAGTTCAAAACATAAAGGGTCAAAATGAAAAATACAGGTCAACCAACCTCACTTATGTGATGCGAGAAAAACATACACACACACACACACACACTTTGTCAGTCACATTCTCTCTCTCCTAAATATAACTCACACGTACTTGCATCCACAAGAACTCTCGTATCACAGATTTTCTTGCCTATTCTCTCAATTTCATATAAAAAGTAAGCTTTCAAATCTGTTCTAAATGATGTCTTACATATGTTTCTTGCCTATCTACCCTTAATTTTAACTGTTATACCCAATTGGGTGTGTTTAGGGTTTAGACACCAAGAATGCGTATGTTTCACTATTGAGTTTAAATTGTGGTGTGTTAGTGTTAAAATTTCTTGGTTAGATGACTGAGATAGACTGGTTTGATCATCAATTTGATAGAAAATGGGTTTTTTGAACGGTTTGATTTGGTTAAAACAGGCTGACATTGGGAAGAAGATGTACAGTTCTCGATGCGACATCATATTGGATGCGATACGAGACTTAAGAAAAGAGGCAAAAAGTGCATTAAATATTATTTAAAAAATCCGAGAGTTTTAACTGCGATGAAAATTTTCTTCGCATCACGGGTAAAATCTCTGCGATACGAGCCTTTCTAAAAGTCATGCTATGGCTTGCCATCACAGTTTTCAATACGAATGTTTTCGGTCCGAAACTTTATGCGATGGCTTACCATCACATCTAGTTTGGTCCGCGATACCTGTGTCACCTTCAATGCGAAATTGACTTTCATTGACCATTTGCCCGCGACACCAAATCCGTAATACCAGATATTACGAAGCTTTTTCACCCACTTTTACTAAATGTTACTCTACCAAAAAATTTTAAAATCTTTGCAAAATTTTTATAAATCATGGATTTATATAAAGTTTTCCAAACATTTTAATAAATTTTGACTAAATAACAAACATTGATCAAAACATTCTTTCTCAAATTAAGACAAAATTTGATCTTAAAAGCCAAAGTGATTGTACAATCTACACAAGCATTTTTCTCAACTTGTTTTCATCAAATTCAATCTATTCTCATTTTAAAGACTAAATGAAAACTTTTGAGACATAAAATATTGCATATGATTAGTTTTTCTTGATCATTAGACTAGGATTGTATCACTATTATTGCCTTAACAAGACTATGTGATGCATATGTTTAATTACTACACTTAGACTTTTCTATGATTGCAACTTTTATGAATACTTTGTATATATGAATGATTTGACGGAAATGTTTACAATATGTTAGTGATTGCCAATACCATGAATAGAATTTCAGACCAATCCATGCAATCACTTAACAAGACTTTTCACTCTTAATTGTTTTCATTCAAATGGTTTTGAGACTAATCAACTCTATTTAAACTAAGGGTATCTCATCTTCAAGGTAGTTATTAGGGCTAGTTATCACCTAAAAACTGATAATGCATCCCTTTAGCTACACAACGTAACAGAGTATCCAAGGTCTAGATATGTTGAGCACTTTCACACTTATGTAACAAAAGCTCTTTTAAGACGTATTACAATTGACTCCACTTAAGACATTTCATCTTCAAGATGGTTACTAGGACTAGTTATCACCTAAAAGCTGATAATGGAATCCTTTAACCAGCCCACGTAATAGAGAGTCTAAAGTATTGTCAGTTGTTAAGAAATCTTACGCTCATGCAACAAACTTTTCTGTGAAAGTTCTTATTTCCAAAAACAAGGATTCTAGTTTAACTAGAAAACTTTTGTTTGAATTCAAGATGATACTTTTTCCCAAAGCTTCAAAAGGGTTAGATAAACGTATTTTAAAGCATGAGCATTATAAAACAACGTTTATTCTATACCTTAAACATTTTTGAAAAAGTATCACAAATCAACAAAATTTTTGGTGAGGAAAATAAAAACAGAAAGAGAGAATAAAATCACATGTGAAAAGAAAAGAGCATGCGCTTATGCTATAAAAGCAAGAAAGCATAAGAAAAGAAAAAGAAAAAGAAATATGCTCGAAAAAGAAATGCCAGAGCATATAAAAATGGACAGAGTGAAAAATAAATATTGTAAACTTTATCAAAGATTCTTACATCTTTTATGTCATTTCAAAATCAATCATTACAATGGCTCAAGAACAACAACAACCACAAGAAGTTCCAGATCATCCTAATGTATCACTACCACAACTCACCTCTGAACAAATCCTTCCCTCTACCAACCATGTCAGACTGGGTGACAGCAACTATCTGTTTAATCCACATCAGTTCAACTGTGATCATCCAATCATCGTTGAAATACTGAAAAATCACCCAATATTCCCTGCTCTCAACAACACTGCAGTTGAAATCCCTCAAATCTACATTCAACAATTCTGGAACACAGTGTATGTTGTTCCTAACTCCAAACCCGCAATGCTGAAAGTCACAGTTGACAGATACACAACCACACTTACAAGTGAGTCACTCAGAAGTGCACTGGACTTACCGGCAGCAACATCCAACAACAGACACGGGTTTGAAGTTCTACCGGGCAATAACCAAATTCAACTATTTTTTCTGGAACTTTGCTTTGACAATGACTTACTCAAGCTCATCACCACTTCTAATTTCAAGAGAAAGTGTCTTCCAGGCTTATGGGCAACAATGTTCTCTACTCTTAACCGATGCCTTGCAGGCAAAGAAGCTGGAATTGATGCTGGAAGATTCTTTATCTACCAGATATTTTATGGTTTGGTTAATCAGTGCCACTTTGACTATGCTTCGTTAATTTGGATTGAGCTAGTTGAATTGGTACAAAACAAACTCAAGTCAAAGATGAAAAAGAAGGCGAAGGGTGCCTATATTCCTTTTGTTAGATTCATCAAGCTCATCATTAGAGATATGATGAAATCTAACAAATTGTCAGCAAGGCCGATTGAAGTCAGAATTAATGATAAAGTCATAAAAATTCTGCAACCGGCAAAAGATGCAACAACTAAGCCACCATTGCCCATACCTAAAGAATTGCTTGATCTTGCTGACAAGAAGTCTATGGCATACAAGGAATATATACGTAGATCTTCCGTTTCTATGGAAATCTCGAAACCAAGCGGACCTACCCCTGAAACGCATAAGGAACTTGATTATAGCGCCAATTTAGGACTAGAGATGGTGAGTAAGGAACAACTTGTTGCACAAGGGGATAAAAGGCATAAGAAAATACAAAGACTTGCTGACATTCAACAGTATGAGGACATAAGGGAAAAGGATACAACTTACGTGAGTAAAGAATCTGGAACAACACTTACAAGAGATTCTGAAACAACATTGTCCGATTATAATGATAATGACAATGTTGCAAATG